>UESW01004445.1:338615-388242 GCA_900491605.1 Calamus simplicifolius | reverse complement strand
AAATTGCATCGCTATTATATCTAAAATATTTTTAATAAATATTGCGACGCAATGACCTTTCGTCGCAATATTTTAAAAAATTTTTATTTGCGACGCATTAGCGACTCTAATTGCATCGCTATATATCAAAATATTATTATTAAATATTGCGATGCAACTAAATACGTCGCAATATTGCGACGCAATTGAATGCATCATAATATTTAATAATAATTTTAAATATTAAAAATTAGTTTTAAATTTAGTGACGCATTTGGATGCGTCGCAATATTGCGACGCATTGTTGCATCGCAGAGAGTCGCAATATTGCGACACAATTGCGACAAATGAATATTGCGACGGACATCTGAGCGACGCTGTCATTGCATCGGTATTGCGTCGCATAGCATATTAGCGACGTAATTGCGACGCATTTGAGTGTCACAATATTTTTTTCTCCTTGTGGTGATAGCCAACAGCCATCGGATGTTATCGCAACTACTTTCATCAATGTTGAAAGTATTTTTTCAAGTACAATTTGAAATTCAGCTTAATCTTATTCACTTCCTATCTTTTCAATTTTTTTATTTCAATATTCTTATACAAAAATGATTGTAAATAATTATTATATTATAATATATAATGGGAAAGTTTCTACCTCCTCCATCGTTCCATCAACAAAAGAAACAAGGAATGCAGTGAAAATCCATTATGTCAATTGAATAATATTTTATACTTAAAATTATATTGATATGTTTTTTATTTATTTTATTGTATTTATAATTTAAGATGAGTGAGATGTAATAATTCTATAATGCATATTTCTAGTCTAATGACAGCCGACAACATCATCACATTTTCATATATTTTTTTCCTGTTATGGTGGACCAAACCCTTGTCATCTCTATCTCTTCCTCAATAAGCCTTTAGAGCCGAATATTAACTAATTCTACTTGTATATTCCTAATATATAGAACAAACAGCCTGCAAATGATCCATGAAGGAATTTTAGGCGTATTTGATTTTCAAAAATATTTATTTATTTTTTTTTAAAAAATAAATTTTATTTTCTGTTGTCTAATGTCTTAGGAAATATTGGTAAGTTTGGAGGTCTAGATATTAGGTTGACTTGTTGACCTACGAGTGGGATTTTAGCCTTTATATAAGAACCGTTAATATTTTTCTCCTACGTACCAATCGGTCATCCAATTCACTTTGAAGCATTCCGTGGTGACTACGTTATTTCTATGACTTTTGAAGCCTATGCCTGCTGAAGATGAAATTATAGATTAGTGCATTATGATGATATAAGGAAACAACTAAAAGACGTTGGAAGCTGCGAGTAAATGAATCAATTAGAACCCATCCCACCCCAACCCCACGAAAGGGGCAAAGACTTTTGACTTTAAGTCCATCTGAAAGTCTATACCACCCCAACCCCACGATAGGGGAAAATTTTCTCCTTTCATCACCTTCCAATACCGACGGTGGGAGCCAAGATTTTTAACAGTGGAAGCGGGTTAGGTGAAATGCATACACTTTATTATGTCCCATTCATTTTAAATTAAAAATAAGATAAAAATTTTAAAATACTAATCAACATAATTTCTAGTATGATATATTATTCAATTGACATAATCAAATTTTCACCATACCCACCACCGTTATAAATTTTTTTTTCTTTCTCAACGGTATTTACCGAGACACGGAGAGAGAACATCGGCTTCACAAGCATAAAAATCAATACGTACAAAATATCCTACCTCTTCCCAAACTTGTCAGCAAGACTTCCGATTGGTCGACTTTGACATGGCACATTTGTAAAGAAAAAAAGTATAAATATAAAGAAAGAAAGAAAAAAAAAAAAAGACTTTCACTAGTGATGAGAAACTCTAGTCCGTCACTAAATGATACCTATAAATTTGACGAGGTTGTGCAACGAGATACCCATCCTGGAGGAGAACAGACAGGTTTCATAATTTGCCCCCAGGAGGAGAAGAGAGTATTGAATGATAGCTTCTGTATATTTTGGACTCCAATTGCAGAATAGCACTGCCTCAAGAAAAGGACATTGTTGATTTAGTGGCTCTCTAACCACTGAGGCCTTCGATGATCGCACTCAAAAAATCTTTCCTCAGGGCCTGATCATCCAGCAAGCATTCTCCTTGATTTCTGGTATGTAAGCATTCTCTAAAGTTATTTTCACTATTTACTAGTCTCGGATAGTTGCTATCGAATAATTCTGATTTTAGATTTCGTGATCTTAATTTGTGTTTGGTAAACTGCTATACATAAATTAATAGATGAACAAAGCAGAGGCATCAGTTTTTCATACTCATCCCCCTAGCTTTGCTTTACTATAAAACTGTTGCAGTAAAACTGGAAACCATGGCATGTGCTTTACTTTTGCTGCTGCTCCTCCTGTCCTCGGCTCGCTCATGTCCTCCTCGTCCTCGCGGTCGGGAAATGAGACAGACCTCCAAGCCTTGCTTGCCGTAAAGCATCAGATAACAAGCGAGTCCCCTGGAGCTCTGAGCTCATGGAATGACACCATCCATGTCTGTGACTGGGAGGGGTCTCATGCACCCGCAAGCACAACCCTCGGCGGGTCTCAGCCTTGGAGCTCGCATCGCATGGCCTGGCGGGTTCCATCTCCCCTTTCATTGGCAACCTCAGCTTTCTTAGAAGAATCGACTTATCAGACAACGGTCTCTATGGCGAGATCCCGCAAGAGATCGGTCGCTTGCGCCGACTGCTAAATCTCAATTTGAGCTCCAACTCATTCGAATATCTAATCCCTATGAATCTGACCTATTGTTTGGACCTTCAGTTGCTTAATCTAAGCCGCAACCAACTCGTGGGGGGGATACCTAAAGAAATCGGCAACCTATTGAAGCTCAAATATCTGTCAGTTTTCTACAACAACATCACAGGAGCCATCCCTCCGTGGCTTGGCAATTTTTCTTCTTTGTCCACTTTTCTCTGGGGGGGAATAATCTGGAGGGAGGAATCCCAAAAGAACTTGGCCAACTTGCATATCTCAAGAAATTGTCAGTGCAAGAGAATATGCTCTCAGGTATCATCCCTGCGTCCCTCTACAATCTCTCATCCTTGCAAGTTTTGTCTGTTACAGTAAACCAGCTGCAGGGAAGCCTGCCACTCGATATTGGCATCAGACTTCCGGATCTCCAAGAACTTCTACTTGGTGAAAACCAATTTGGAGGACCAATTCCAGCATCAATATGCAATGCATCCAGACTTCTAGAGATCGATCTTCCATATAACAATTTTATCGGGCTCATGCCTACTGATCTTGGACGATTGCAATATCTCTCCGATCTAAATATATACTCAAATCACATTGAAGCAACAATGTCCGCGGTTGGGAATTTCTTACTTCTCTCCAGAATTGCAGTTATTTAACAAGATTGGGTCTGGGTTATAACAAGCTAAGGGGTGAACTGCCAACTTCAATAGCAAACCTCTCCACACAACTTGAATATCTAGTGATTGAATCCAACCAAATATCGGGGAGTATTCCTTTTGGGATAGAAAACCTGGTTAATTTGAAGGTACTAAAAATGTTTGAAACTCTTCTAACAGGCGCCATTCCGGAAAGCATTGGAAAGCTTGGCGAGTTACGTCTTTTAACACTATTCAACAATAGATTTACAGGCTTTGTTCCATCCTCCCTTGGCAACCTGACTCAGTTGATCGCTCTCGAGTTGTTTGGCAACCGCTTACAAGGATCCATACCTCCAATCCTTGGAAACCTCCAGCAACTAGATGTACTGGATCTTTCTCGAAATAATCTCAGTGGTACCATACCTAAAGAAATATTTAGTCTGCCTTCTTTGTCTGATTCCATCAATCTATCTAACAATTCATTGGTTGGGCCGCTCCCAGAAGAAGTCGGCAGCTTGACAAATCTCAATATATTTGCCGTCTCTGGGAACAAGTTGACTGGTAAAATTCCAGACACAATTGGCAAATGTGAAGTCCTTGAGTTCCTATTTATGAATAATAACCTTTTCAATGGAAGCATTCCCCCAAGCCTCAGCAACATGAAGGGCCTAAAAGGATTATTTCTATCAAACAATCAATTGACAGGGACCATTCCTTCAATTTTGAGCGACATCAAAGACCTTCAAGCACTGGATCTCTCATACAATTACCTTTCCGGACCAATCCCGCGTTCTCTCCAAGACTTAAAGTTTTCAAGCTACCAGAGCCGCCTGAATTTTGAATTCTCCAACGATGATGGTCTTCATGAACACTTAAATGCTTCATGTGGCTTAAACCTATCTTTCAACCATCTTGAGGGGAAGTGCCAACGGAGGGAATCTTCAGAAATGCGTCTGCAATCTCACTCGTTGGCAACGATGGACTTTGCGGAGGTGTTTTGGAACTGAACTTACCGAAGTGCCCTCTGAAATCATTGAAAAACAAACAGCACTCTCGGCTGCTAAAGTTCGTGATTCCAATAGTTGTTACAGTCATCTTCTTTTTAATACCATCCAGCTTTGCTTTTCTTTATTGGAAACAGAAGTCAAAACAACAGACTTCATCTGTTCCTTTGTTGGAGGATCAAAATTTCAGAGTTTCATATGCAGAACTGGTTCAAGCAACTAATGGTTTCTCCTCTACCAATTTAATTGGCTTGGGAAGATACGGATCCGTGTATAAAGGGATTATGGATCATGGCAATTCAATTGTGGCCATTAAAGTTTTCAACCTTCTGCATCAAGGAGCTTCCAAGAGCTTCATTGCCGAATGTGAAGCTTTGAGATACATCCGCCATCGTAATCTCATCAAGGTGCTGACATCCTGCTCCTCCATAGATTTTCAAGGCAATGATTTCAAAGCGTTGATTTTGAGTTCATGCCTAATGGGAGTTTGGAGACATGGATGCATCCTAAACCAGAGGATCATCATGTGAATAGTCTAAGCTTGAGCAAAAGGTTGGATATAGCCACTGATATTGCCGATGCATTGGATTATTTACATCATAGTTGTCAACCACCAATTGTTCACTGTGATCTAAAGCCTGGCAATGTTTACTTGACAATGACATGTGTGCTCATGTGGGGGACTTCGGGTTAGCAAGGTTTATATACGAAGGTGCAAGCAAACATATTCAGTTTTCCAGCACTTCTGTTGGAATAAAGGGTACTATGGGATATATCGCTCCAGGTAACTAACTCTTTAACCTCCTTTTCTCTACTATCCTTTTTTTTATAAAGAAACTTAGATTTTAGTCTTGGTTCTTTTCCATCATGAATCTTCTATCTGTATCGTATATGTTCAAGCTAAGATATCCATGAATTGCAGAGTATGGGGCAGGTTATCACGTCCACCTCTAGAGATGTGTATAGCTATGGGATCCTTTTGTTGGAGTTATTTACAGGAAAAAGTCCAGTTGATGACATGTTTCAAAATGGCCTAACCCTTTGCAAGTTTGCTGAGATGGCTTTTCCTGATGGAGTGATGGACATTACTGATCCACTATTGATGTTATCAGAACACATGAATATTACATATTATCAGCATAATGGAAGCAATATAGCAAGTAAAATCCAAGAATGCATGATTAATGTAGTGAGAGTTGGGTTATCATGCTCGAATCAATCATGGAGAGAGAGAATGAGAATGAAGGATGTTGCAACTGAGATGCATAAAATTCGGGATGCCTATAAGGCTATTGGGTTTCTCGAGGGATATGTGGTTGGGGGTCAGTAACCATTCATCATTCCACCTTATATCATAAGTCAAGATGTAGACAAATCAAAGTCAATGAGAATTTTGTGGTCTAAAGGAGCCTAATTTTTAAGCCAATGCAGTTCTTTCCTTCACCAAATTTTAGATTCATGATGTTTGGCAATTGTGAGTGATACTATGAAAGCAAAGTTATCTTTTTGGATGAGCTGCATGTGAAATAATAAAATTGTGAAGAGAAGAATTTCTCAAATTTTATAAGGAATGACACACAGTGGGTTAGGACCTTTTGTCTTGATTAGTTTTATTTTGCTTTTGGGAAAGAGCAAATCTTGGCCACAGAATAAATCCCATGATTGTCATCATTTGTCATCATTTGAGCATACTGGTGTATTAAAAAAGGCCTAAATTTAGCAGGATCTAGACACAACCAAAACCAATAGATACGTTTGGTCCAAGGATGATAGATAGGATTCCAATGATAAAAATGATAAAATGTTCAATGGTAAACCCTGTGGCTACTACCATTTGAGCTTGCTCATGTATTAAATGAGACCAAAATTTGGTCAGATATGGATACAAACTAAACCAATGGACACGTTTGATCCAAGGATCATAGATAGGTTTCCCGTATAATGATATACATATTATTAAATGAAAAAATATTTTAATTAATTATATGTTATACAAAATTTGGATAGTATTTTAAAACAATTAATAAAGAAAAATCTTTTCAATTAGAGCTTCGCAATAGCCTAATTAATCAGCAACTATTTCTTATTAGAATGTGATGCATTCACAAATGTCCGTCCACGACCAAACTACTACCCCTACCACACTTTCTCTGTCTTTTGGATCTGTTGAAAGGGACACTCTTATATTCAAGTTTAAAGAAATGACTAATGGTCAGTAAATTGTTTTGTTGATAGCTAGTTGATGCGAAGGCGAGTTGCATTGTTCGAACATGGCCATTATCATTTTGTCTATGTCATTAATGTGAGGTAGCCATAAAATTTTTGGATTAACCACTTTATAGTCAATAGCAATGGCTATTTAGCATGACTTGCCTCCTTTTCTTTGTTTTTGTTTTTTTTTCAATCTTCTTCATTTTCTTCGTTCATCTACAGTTGTCAACTTAGATTGGTTGCACTACAAACCAAGCTATACAATGCCCATTTAAAGTCCAAACTAACCTCCACTTTGGAGCTAATCCATCCAACTATCATTTAATTTCATGGGAAATTATCAATAGCTTTTTTAATTTAATTTTATATAAAATAAAATAAAAATACCAGCATTTCATTAACAAAATGCAAAGGTTTATAAAAGATAGCAAAAGAATTAGAACCTTTTGGAAATTTTGTTACACCCTAGACTTGAGGGTGAATCCAAGATAACAATCCATTGCATATTTGGGAATTAAATTTTTAGCATGCAAGGCATCTTATTAAAATATATCATCATTAAAACATAACTAACTAATAATTTAGTTATTCCTTAAATAAAATTATTCAAATGTGTCATAATATTAAATGAGTTAAACATATAATATTAATAAAATGACTAACAAGAACACTCTAACATCTGGCTCAAATGTACTCAAACTTGTAATCTAATATGAACTTTAATAAGGACTCAATCAACTTTGACCTGGATCCCAATTCATTTCTCTATATCTAGAACAAAAATAATAAAGAGAGTTTTATAAGCTAATGCTAAGTGACATTAAACATAAATAAGTGGATCAAGTAAGTATAACTATGTACTTATGTTTTATATGTAACAAAATTTTGTTTTTGATAATATTTGATTAAGGAACAATAATACATAACATTTGAAATAGTAATGCATATCACCATAATAAATTGTCATTTGTCAAAACATTTCATCTTATGCTTATATATATCTTAATATTTGTGATAATAACTCTTCAGTCTATAAACTATGGTCACATATATCTCTGTGAGATTATCAATACTTTGCATATAACCTTGCGTATAAGGGTTTGATGGTCCCATATATCGCTACAGAGTTGTATCTCAATATCTATCATCTATCATATACCATATGTAGTAGACTAAGAGTTTAATTTTCAATTATATAATCAATTATCAATGATTCAATCATTTTGCATTTGATAATCTTTCTTATCAATGTGTTTAGTGTCATATTATTTCATAATAAATCCATTAATAATTTTCACATGATAATATTTATATAAAAATAGCAATATTAGTAATAAGTCATATTCTACTTCCTTGATTCAAAATTTTAATAATATACTATGCAAAATCAAATTTTAATTCCATTATAGCATTTCCAAATTACTAAATACTAATATTCCAAAATAATGGATTATCAAGAATTTATATACCTTATCAATTATTGAAATCCAAATATTTAGTTTCTACTGCATAAAATAATTTTTTACAGTCATGCATAATTCATATATTATTCTAATTTATGATTGGGTTACTTACCTATTTCTAATAAAATTAGTGAAAACTAATACAATTGATAGAAACTAATCCTCAAAATTTGAGTTTTAAGGGCTCCATCAACCTCTTGATTCTTTAACCTTTACCTTCTTCATCATTCTGGAATATTGATTTGATATCAAAAGATAGTATCTTCTAAAATTAATAAACTTCTCAATTCTTGTAGGATACTGATTTTTTTAAAGAAAACTAAAAAGATAAATATCTATTAAATATTTAAAATAGATTTTTTAACTCAAAACTAGCTTATAACTTATCCAATATATTTTTAAAATATAAAATTTCAGATAATAACACCAAAATCATCCTTAATCACCATCAATAGCATTTTCATAGTTTATAAGAAGCTCATTAGCACTATTATATATTTATAAAATTGCTCCTAACTTTCTCAGTTGAACTTTAATTTGAGTGATTTAAGATGCATTAAAAAAATAACTCAATACCTAACATTATATATACAGATTCAATATAAATTTTAATTACATAATTTTTTATATTTTTGAACTCAATTCAGGTAAATTAGATCTTAACGTAAGGTGAACTAGCTCAAAGGGCTGGTTCTTACCGATTTAATTGCATTAAATTTCATGCAAAATATAATGATTTATCCATTCATTCAATTTTAGATTTTTTTATACCATCATTTCTTAATTTAAAAGCACTTTCTTATTTCACATAGGGATAATTATATCAGGTGTACATAAACTTATTTGGGGTATAAACTTATTGAGGTTTTCAATTAAATTCTTATATATATATATTGAGTACACCAATATATAAGTTTTTCAATTAAGTACATTTGTGATGATCATTAACAATGGCAAACTACATGATAGCCATCAATAATGACTTAAGTATATATTTTTCAAAAAATTGAGTGCACAAACTCATAAAAGTTTTTCAATTGGGTATACACTACAAGAAAAATTAATTTTAGCGATGCCAAAATGCGTCGCTAAATCTATTTAATGATGCATTAGCGATGCAATTTGGGCGTCGCTGTAAATTTCATCGCAAAAAGCAATCCATTGTAATTGCGTCGCTAAATAGCGATGCCTAGCGACACAAAAAATGCATCACTATTTTGCGACTGAACTGAAGTCGCAATTTTGTATCGCAATATTGCGATGCAAAGTTGCATCGCAAAATTGCGATGCATTTAGTTGTGTCGCAATATTGCAACACAATTGGCATCACAATTTTGTGTTGCAATATTGCAACGCAAAGATATGCATTGCAATTGCATCACAAAATTAATAATTTAATTTTTTTAAAAAAATAATTACGATGAAAAACTTCATCGCAATAGCATCGCTAATTAATTTTGTTAATTAAATTTAAAATATTATAAATTAAAACTCTTAATATAATTTCATTGCATTTAATATTGATCGAAACATTATTACTAAATATCCAAAAATATTGATCGAAACATTCATCACAAAATTTCTAATAATATATAAAAATTTAATATATTAATAATTTAAAATTTTTATATACAAAACATAAGAAGTAAAGAAAAAAATACATTAAGAATCCGCACTATCACGATCACGGGAAGGCTACGGAGGCTGGAATGAACCCTGCGACATGAGATAAACCAAATCCTGCATCTGATGCATCTGCTCTCTCATGTCTGCAAGCTCCTGCCGAAGGCCTTCCGTGCGCTTGTCGAACTCCTGTTGAACCTCCTACCGAACCTTCTGCCGAACCTCCTTCGTAATAGATCTCCGAATATCGTTTAAATGCTCGGTCGGAATATCGCCAGGATAGTGCAAACTGGAGTCTTGATGGGAAAAATATCTAGAAGCTTTAGTGACCAGACCATAGACCCTACGGTCTTGCTGCTGGGCAACAACAGCTTCTAAAAACACACGTCGACTCTCTTGTGGTGAGAGTTTGATGGGCGACCCCCCATCAGTGGAGTCGACCTGTGATGCCTGGGACTGAAGCTCCTCGACTCGTGCCTTTGAATTATAGAATCAACGATAAATGAATCAATATATGAACCTGAATAAAATTTTAGAAATTAAACATATACAATATAAAGCTAATTTCTTACCGCAACCTTCTGTGATTGTGCATTAACCCAGGAACCGTCCTTCCTAGTATGTGTCGCCCTGAATAGGCAAAACTTATAAGGATCTCTGCCCTCCTGCTCAGACTACAAAAATAGAAGAAATGATATAAATGTAAGTATTTATAAATGACTAAATTAGTAATTAAATTATTTATATTTTCTTACCATACGGAGTCTGTGCTTCTGAATCGAAATGGACCCCACAGTGTGGCAGGAGAGACCCGTGCCACGACCGCCCTTCTCAGATCGGCGGTTCGTGGTGACTGATGCGGACCTCCTTTGCCAGGCCTCAGACTGCCATACCTGTTGCTAGTCATGCCAAATACCCTCTGGCATATGCGCAGGACACTCACCCGATCTCCTCCAATGATGAAGCATGTCGAAGTATCGGTGTGCCGCAAGAGCATTCCATGCTGCCCTAATGTTATCATGGATGGTAGGGTCCCACGTAAAAATTTTTTGCATTGAAATAAACAGTTAGTTTAAGAATATATTAAGATTAAGAAATTTTATATAATGATAAATTGTATTTAATAAGTTTACGTAAAACTCTAAAAAATAAAACTCCCTCATGGTCACAAATACATGGTGCCAATCGCAGCCACTGGGATCAGCAGCCTCTGGAATATGGAGCTGATCCGGCTCGATAATCTAATATGCTGCTCAATAAAGCTATTAAAAAAATGCATGTTTATAAGTAATTAACTTTAAAATATAAACATATATTTACAATTAGTATATACTTACAGTCCATCAGCATTCAGTCGAAGTGCGGTGCGATCGGCGTAGGAAGAACTCTCAGAGGTCTGTGCCGATCGTCTATGAGACTCGAAGGCGGTAGATCTGAACTCTCCATCTCCAATGCTCATGATGTGATCTGATGCGGCAGGGCTACATCCCTGCTCGCTCTGTCCATCGGCGGTAGATCTATCTCGGCTCGACATACTAAAATACTAAAGAATCATGCAATATAATTACAAATAATGATTGAATATGTAAAAATTTAACACTTATAAAAATAAATTAAAATTGAATAAACCTCTATGTTTAATCAGTGTCATTTGTTTCGTCAAATGTTGGTATAACATCCGATGTCGTATCGGATTATGATTCAGTGTCATTATCATCGGAAGGAAATCAAACATTTGCATCCTTAATTTCTTAGACATCACCATTTGGATCTCTAACTGATGTTTCAAGAGCCCTTGTGTCGTCCTCAATTGCATGCATTTCCATCTTATCCTCTTGAAAGGCAGGGCACTCAGTTGATTGACTTGATGAACTCTCGTCTAATATGATTATTGAATGTGGGACGATTTTAGAAACAGCCCACCAATCTCGCTTGTCATTGCGCAAACTTGGATATCCGCAGTAAAACACTTGCTGAGCTTGGGATGCAAGGATAAATGGTTTATATTTCTGCAATCTTCGATAATGGTTGACTTCAACTAGATTGTAGTCGTTATGAACCCTTTACCCATAGGAACTGTTAGATCAAACTAATCGCAACGAAACAATACGATTCGTTTTATAGGCCAACCAGGATATTCAACTTCAACCACCTCTACTAACTTTCTATAATAATCCTGCATATTTGCTCCAACACTTTCTCCACATACACCCCAATTCTGTGTGCCTCTTGAAGATGCTAGTAGTTCAATTTAAAATTTATATCCATTAACAAAATAGCCAGTAGAGGTTATTATGGTCTTCAATGGCCATTGCGCTAGATATTTAATGAAAATATTATCGGTTATGAACCATGGACCGTTTACCTATAAATTAATAAGCTATTCACAACTAATTCAAAAAATAAAAACCATTATTGCAATTGATTGAGTGATACTACTCACATATTCATAAAACCAGTAAGCGAACTCCGTTTCTATCTTCTTCCCAATGATGTTGGGATTCATCTGTCGTTGTCTGTCACAATACATCCTTAAGGGATGATAACAATTAAAACTTCTGTTAGCAATTAAATAGTATGGTATATTATAATTTAAAGTAGAAGTTCTAATTAAGCATTGAAGTATATACTTACTCAATGTATGGATCGACTTCTCTACAGTTCATTAGGATGTAATAATGTGTTGCATTATACTCCATATCGCTTAAATCTTTTGACTTCTGCCTCCCAAATGAATGACCGATACCTTTAAAAATTGATATTCTACCATCATTAGGTTCTCCTTCATCCACACATACATCATCGTTACGACCAAGATTTTGGCTTCTCGTGTGGACGTGACTCTCAAAGTAATGAGAAGCAAAAGCTGAAGCTTCTTCAACCAAGTGTGCATTGCATATAGAACCTTCAACCCTTGCCTTATTACACACATTATTTTTTAACTTCTTAAGTACCTATATGTAAAGGTAAGAAATAAAATAAACTAACTTTCTTACAATGAAATAATATTTGAAATGTCAACAAGTACTACTGATTATTAATATATTTACCTCTCAAAAGGATACATCCAGCGATACTGCACGGGACCAGCTATACTTGCTTCGTATGGCAAGTGAACCGATAAATGCTCCATTGAGTCAAAAAAACTTGAAGAAAATATTTGCTCCAGCTTGCATAAAATAATTGAAATTTCCTCCTCAAGCCTTGCCATGGATGCAGTAGTAATGATTGCAGCAGATAACTCCTTGAAGAACAAGCTGAGCTCCATCAATGCCTTCCACACATGGTGCGGAAGCAACTCACAAAAAGCTATAGGCAATAACCGTTGCATGAAAATATGGCAGTCATGACTCTTCATGCGCTTATGCATGTCCACACACCTACTGATATTTGAAGCATAACCATCTGAAAATTTTAACCCTCTAACCTAGTTACATAAAACTTCTCGTGAATTTCTGTCAAGAATGTAACAGGCTTTAGGATATGTACCATCAGCATTCCTCCTCAAATCAACTCTTCTGCAATACTGATTAAGTTCTTTTCTCGACTTTGCAGTGTCTTTGGTTTTTCCCGAAATGTTTAGCACCATGTTAAATATGTTATCAAAGAAAATTTTCTCAATATGCATAACATCCAAGTTGTGTCAGATGAGATTTGTGCTCCAATACGGCAAATCCCAAAAATACTCTGCTTCTTCTAGTGGTGTTTTTACATATATGGCCATTTATTCATCTGCATCTGATTCCCAAGCATACCTCAATCCCAAATGCTCTATAGTATCAAATATATATGTGCCAGACCTAACCGGTTTGATGATTTTTGTGGCTGCTTTGTTCTTCCAGAAGGCGATCAAGTTCCACTTATAAGGATGATTTGGAGGCAAGAACTTTCTATGATTATCAAACCATGACTGCTTATCACTCTTCTGCAATGTGAATGCATCAGAATCATTAATGCAATAAGGGCACGCCATACGCCCAATAGTGCTCTAACCAGACAACATTGCATATGCCGAAAAGTCACTGATTGTTCACATCAAAGCAGCTCTCATGACAAAATTTTGTTTCATAGAAATGTCGTAGGCTATGACTCCTGTTTCCCACAACATTTTCAATTCAGCCACCAACAGTTGCAAGAAGACATCATTCTTTTCCTTTGGATTTGATGGTCTTGGAACCAAAACTGTCAAAAACATTGCAGTATCTTTCATGCACTTCCATGGAGAAAGGTTATATCAGTCAGTATCATGGGCCAACATGAATACTATTGGCCCGCTTGACCAAATGGTTGGAAGCCATCGGTACAAAGACCTAATCTCACATTCCTTATATCTTCGGCGAAATTAGGATGATTCTCATTGAAATACTTCCAAGCTTTTGAATCTAATGGATGCCGCATTTCATCTTCTTTATATTCATGTTCGGTATGCCTCTCATAGCAGCAGCTATAACCTCAGATCTGTATAATCTCTGCAAGCATAGAGTATGAGGAAAGTAATGCATCCTCTTGTAAGGCATACTTTTCCTCCTACTTGTATTAGCTTCCCCTTCATCATTGGTATACCTCGATTGCCCATAAATCTTACAACATCTCAGGTCTGAGTCTTCACCCCAATATATCATACAATTATTCAAGCAACAATCGATCTTATTAACTGGGAGCCCAAGGCCAGGCAACAACTTCTTTGTTGAGTAAAAACTATCTACTACAACATTATCATTTGGCAAAACTTCCTTCATTAACCCAGCTACAGCATTGAATGCCTTTTCTGATAATCAATATTATGCCTTAATTTCAACAACCGAGCAGCCATAGGCAATTAGGAATGACTCTTACAACCAGGATACAATTCTTGATTTGCAGCACGCAGCATATCATAAAATTATTGTGCATCTGAATTTGGTTCTTCCATGAATGTATTCTGATTGAATTCATTATCCGACCGCCAGGCTACGGCCGCGGCCATGGCCGCCCCCGCGGCCGGCCAGAGAGAGGAGTAGGGGAGGCGAAGGGGGGGGGGGTTTTTTTTTTTTTTTATGCCCGTGGCCTAGCCATGGGCTGTGGCCAGGCCGCAGTCGGCCACCAAGCCACGGCCGCGGCCTTGGCCAGCGCGAGGGGGAGGGGAGCGGGTGCTGGGGAGGTTTACATTTATTTTTTATGGCCGTGGCCAGGCCGCGCCGTGGCCGGCGAGGGAGGCCACGGCCACGGCCGTGGCCGGTGAGAGGGGGAGGGGGAGGGGAGGCTGGGGGAAGGGGGTTTTAAAATTTTTTTTATGGCCGTGGCCTGGCCATGGGCTATGGCCAGGTCGTGGCCAGCCATCAGGCCACGGCCGCGGCCGTGGCCGGCGAGAGGGGGACGGGGAGGGTGGCTGGGGGGTTTTAATTTTTTTTTCTTATGGCCGTGGCCAACGAAAAGGGAAGGGAGGGGGGGCTGGGGGGGGGGTTTAATTTTCTTTTATCACCGTGGCCTGGCCACGGGCTGTGGCCAGGCCATGGCTGTGGCCGATGAGAGGGGGAGAGGGAGGGGGGTCTGTGGGAGGCGGTTTTTAAATTTTTTATGGCCGTGGCCTGCCACGGGCTGTGGCCAGGCCGTGGCCGACCACCAGGCCATGGCCGCGACCGTGGCCGAAGAGAGGAGGAGGGGAGGGGGGGGGGGGGAAGGGGGGTTTACTTGTTGGAGGCACCGGCGAGGAGATCAGGGTGCCAAAGGGCCGTCAGAGTGTTGCCGGAGGTGGGGAAGAGGGAGGGAGGGGCGTCACTGGGTGTGGGGAAGGAGGGAGGAAGTGGGAGGGTTAGGGCCGGGGGGGAGGGGGGTCTTTATAATATAGGATTAGCGATGCCATTTGGCATCGCTAATCCATCGCTAATGTGTGACGCAATGAATGCATCGATGCATCGCTAATTATTGACGCAAACTCGATGCGTCGCTAATTAGCAATGCATTTACGCATCACAATTAGCGATGCAAAGTTGCGTCGCTAATTTGGCGGGGTAAAGCTGGGTATGGCAGGATTTTAGCGATACATAATTGCGTCGCTAAATAGCGACGCATACAGTATGCGTCGCTAAATGCGTCGCTATTTAGCGATGCATGAATATGCATTGCTAAATATTAATATTATATATATTAATATTATATTATTATTATACTGTATAATATTAATATTATATAGTGATAATTTATATATTGATATATTAATCTATGCCGCTCGTTTCGCTGGAGCCCCCGGGATGACGTGGGTGGCCGCGATGTCACATGTCTGCTTCCTTCGGGAACCTCCCGTGGGCTGCGCTCCTGCCCCTTTCTCCTCTCTTCCGCCCTCGGTGGCGCTTCGATCTTTTATCGCAGGTTACCTTCCTGGTGGCCGATCGAGGGGCCGGGCTTGGCCTTGTGCCGCTCCCGTCTTCCCTCGAAATCCGAAGACGGGTAGGGGCCTACCATGGTGGTGATGGGTGACGGAGAATTAGGGTTAGATTTAGGAAAGGGAGCCTAAGAAACGGCTACTACATCTAAGGAAGGCAGTAGGCGTGCAAATTACCCTATCCTGACACGGGGAGGTAGTGACAATAAATAACAATACCGGCCGGCTCTTCAAGTCTAGTAATTGGATTGAGTACAATCTAAATCTCTTAACGAGGATCCATTGCAGGGCAAGTCTAGTGCCAACAGCCGAGGTAATTCCAGCTCCAACAGTGTATATTTATAGTTAGTTGGACATTGGGCTGGGCTGGCCGGTCTGCCCCATGGAACGGTGTGCACCGACAGCCCCACGGTGTGCCTGGATGGCCGATTACAAGGTCCTATCCGGGACCGATGCTGCCTTCAGTCTGATCCATGCCTTTGTGCCAAGAATGCAGCCTAAACCCTAAAAATCCTAAACCAACGATAACCCCTAAAACCCTAAAACCCAAAACCCTAAAACCTAAAATCCTAATCCTAAAACCCTAAACCCTAAAACCCTAAACCCCTAATTAAACCCTAAACCCTAAAACCCTAGAACCCCTAAAATCCCTAAAACCCCTAGAACCCTAAAACCCTAAAACCCCTAGAACCCTAAAACCATGTAACCCTAAAACCTTAAACCCTAAACCCCTAAACCCCTGAAACCCTTAATCTTTGAACCGTGAATCCCTGAACCCTTAAACCTTGAACCCCTAAACCCTTAAACCCTAAACCCCTGAACCCTAAACACCCTAAAACCCTATTTAGTGACACACGCTAATGTGTCACTAAATAGTGACGCATAAATTTGAGTCGCTATTTAGCGATACATTTTAATGCATCGCTATTTAGGGATGCAATTGTGCGTCACTAAATAGTGACGCATTAAAATGCGTCGCTATTTAATAACGCAATTGTGCGTCGCTAAATAGTGACGCATAGTTATGCATCGCTAAACAGCGACGCATTTTAATGCGTCGCTGTTTAGCGATGCATTTTTATGAGTCACTATTTAGCGGCGAAAATTTTTGGGAGTCGCTAAATCCGTCGCTATTTAGTGATTGATTTAATGCGTCGCTAAATTGCGTCGCAGATTTCATGAGTCGCAATTACATCACAATTATGTCGTTATTTTATGACGAATATTTGTGTCGCTATTTCATGAATTTCTTGTAGTGATATTGACTCATAGAAGTTTTTTAATTAAGAGCAGAAGACTGTTGGTAAGAGAATTATAAGAACTATCCATTGATACCCTTTTAGTAGGTAGCTCTATGCGGCAGAATTAGATGACCTTTGTAGGGTCATACATATGCATTATACTGAGAGAGGGAAAAATTATTTTGTTAGAGATGTTTGCTAATGCATCAAAAGGTCTACAACATAAAAAGAAAAAAAAAGTATACACTTGAGGTGTAATCTTCTTGTTAATGCATTGATTATTAGTCTATCAACTGAGAAGTTACTATTTAACTATTTAACATTTCATGCATGAGATTTTTTTTAACATAAGTTATTATGTATAGAATTTTATATATATAAATTTTTGATGGATTAATTTGTCTTCCATTCATTAGAAATGTTAGCTGGACTTAAAGAATATACTTATTGAAAATTTTTATGAGTTGGTATACTCAATTAAAAAACTTTTTCAAAGGGTTATAACCCTTGAGAACTTGATAAACATGCAAAAATTATCAAAAGAAAAACATAAATGACAAGGTTAAATCTTTTTCCCTTTTTGTGTTGAGATGGGGCAGGGTGGACTTGGCTCACCAAGCCTCCTAACCATCAAATACTTCATTATGATCCAAGTGGGGCGGGGTGGACTTGGAGAAGAGAAGCAATTGCCATCATTTATTCACTACTTACATAGTCTTATCACATGTTTCCTTAATTTTTAATGTTATCATATTGCACTAAGCTGCGATGCTGCGTGTTCAGTGAGTATAGGCTTCAAAAGTCAGAATAACGTAGTAACCACCGAATTATGCTTTCCACTTGCAGGTCAAGAAGTCAACTTAATATCTGGATCATGGGTTTTGCCCTACTTTTTCATCAGAAGAATCTTAAGAAAAGCATTAGTAAACTGCAACCATATGAAAGCAGGATTGCATTTCCTCGTTCCCGGTCTGCATTGACAAATAATGTAAACTTTCTCTATGGATCATTCGCAGGCTGTTCTTTCTATTAGTAAAGTTCAGGAAGAAATAGTTAAATATTCAGCTCTAAAGACTTATTTAAGAAGAGAGAAAGATGACAAGTATTTGGTCCACTATCAAAAAAAAAAAAATGTAATGAGGATGTCGGCCATCATAGACTGGAAATATGTATACATGGCACTCATCATACGCATTATAGAGGGTCCTATAAAATTGACTACCCCAAGTCCGCTGAATTGGAATTTCAAAGCATGATTTTGAAGAAAAAAACTCCACCTAACTGAGTTTTCATTAGTCCTACGAAAGGGCCCCCAAATACTAGTCCTAATTCTCTATCAAGAGCGAAACATATCATAATCTAGACCACCATGCTTCTGCTATGTAATTCTAATATACAAGACTTTTTAATAGGAAGCAACTCTAAACATGATCATGAGCTATGCTTAACATACGTTTATCGTTGTTAGCATCTGCACTCACAAGTTGTTTATCTATTATGGACATGACTCACAATTAAGGTTATTCTGCACTAACAAAAAAATAGTAATCTTAGTGCCTAGATGATAAATAACTCCACAACCTTTATTTTCACTAACATCTCTTTCTACAATCTAAGCCTCCGAGTCTTGAAGATTACAATGCTTAGCATAAGACTTTAATATAATAATATTTTCCTTCACTTTTATTTTCACCCAAGTATAACTTTTGCTATCTAGAGCTATGCTAGTCTACTCTCAACTATATCAGATCTTTTCTACAATCTTAGATATTAATAATCTTCTATCATTTCCAATGGATAAGGAATCAAAACTCTCTCTCATAGAATATCATATTAAGTATTAATCTTCAAAGGTTACCTAATGATCAGTATTATAATAAATTTCATTAAAGATGTATATATCTTTCAAGAACCTTTTAGATTATAGCAAAGCTCTTAACACATTTTTCAAATCTAATAAATTTATTTAACCTTATATTTAAAGGAAGCAATATAAATTTTTATCTCACTTCAAAAGTTTTATATACTATATTGTCAATTCTAAATATAGTTCTTTAACATGTTTATCAAATTTAATCAAAATAGTCATCTTTGATTGGCTCTTCATGTTAAATTTGTGGAATATATCCTTCGATAAATCTCAAGATTTTATGCAATTTTCTTAAATTTATGGGATAATTGAATCCTTCGATATATGAAGCTTGATGCCAAGCACTATAAATCTATCATCATGATTTTAAAAGTCTATTTATGATCTAGTCTTGACCATTCTTCAGATCTTTTGCAATATAGAAGGGGTCATAACCTCAATTAGTTTTAATCATCTTAAAATGATTACTTTATAATATTTAGTTTTACATGCATAAGAAATGGATTCTGTTGTAAGGTCTCTCTTCAAAATGAAGGTACTGAAATCATGCTTTTAAATCATCATGGACTTCAAAGGTTACTTTATCTCTATCATAATAAAACCATAATTTCTCATTTGGTGATCAACAATCTCTATATCTCCCATTTCAATCAAAATTGATAGATCTCATTCTAATCTCTTTTTTCTTTAATAGCTAGCACTCGTATTGCCATATATATATAACAAACTTTTAGCTTAATGCTTGACATCCTATTTTTATCTTATCCATATATCAATAGATTTACCATCCCAATTCATTAAATTCATACCACTTGAATGAATTTTCCACCAAATAATACCTTAATCAATCATGTCTACATTTCACATCACTATTTATGTAAGGATAATCTTGGTATCTCAAATTTTTTTAATTGAAGGATCCAATAATGACCTTTATTTCTTTCATATAGAGCTATGATATCCTAAATACCAATCTTAACCTTTTAAATTCCATAGATGAATCATGTGTATACTTGTATGGACAAAATTTTTTACATTAATATAAATTAGCTATTATCGCATTCCTCTTTAATGATGACTATTAATTCTAAATATTTGCTCACAATTAATGATCAAAACCTCCACTTATCAATGAGACATATTTTTTCTAATTCCTTGATCAAGCTACTTACATTCAACAATCTCACTTTATTACATCAGAGTCAATCCACACTTGAACATTTATTATAATTATTTCTCAATATTTTAAAACTCAGCTTGTAATTTTAAAGCTCCAAATATCCTTAAATAGAAATACAAACAATCTCAATTCCACTCTGCTTTTGGTGCACCATTCTCATTAATCTTATTAACTACCAATATTCTCCCATTAAAATGATTTATCATATTTAAAATGCCATATAATTTTCTTTTTTAAAACGCTAAATCTTTATCTTGCATTCCTTCATTTCTCAATTTGATGACAATCATTATATCAATTACTGCATTACACCCTCCTCAACAATCTAAATCATGATGACAAGTCATTTCACACTACTAATAGCCTTATTATGAATTCTGATTTTCTCTACACTACAAGAAAATATTGAAATAGCGACGCAAATTAGCGACGCATCATTGCATCACTAAATTGCGACCACTTTGCGACGCCTCTGTGATAACAAAACATTGCGACGCAATTAGCGACACATTAGCGACTCAATAAATCAAAAAATTAAAATAAAATTAATTTTTTATTTAGCGATGCAAATAATGCATCATAATATTTTTAAATTAATTTTTTATAAAATATAAATATGGGAAAAAAATATTGCGACGCAACTCAGTGCGTCGCAATGTTTTTAAAAGAATTAAATATGTTAAATAGCGACGCATTAGCGATGCATAACTAAAAAATTAGAAAAATTATTTTTAATTTAGCGACGCACCAATTACGTCGCAAATAATTTAAATAAAATTAATTTTTATAAAATATAAATATGAGAAAAAAATATTGCGACACAACTCAGTGCGTCGCAATATTTTTTAAAAATTAAATATGTTAAATAGCGATGCATTAGCGACGCAATAAACCAAAAATTAAAAAAATTATTTTTTAATTTAGCGATGCAATAACTGCATCGCAATTATTTTAAATAAAATTTTTTATAAAAGTATAATATGAGAAAAAATAATTGCGATGCAACACAGTGCATCGTAATGTTTTTAAAAAATTTAATTATATTAAATAGCGACGCATTAGCGATGCAATAAACCAGAAAATTAAAAAATATTTTTAATTTAGCGACGCAATAATTGCATCGCAATTATTTTAAATAAAATAATTTTTAAAAAATATAATTATGAGAAAAAATATTACGACGTAATTCAGTACGTCGCAATATTTTTTAAAAAATTAATTATGTTAAATAGCGATGCATTAGCGATGCAATAAACAAGAAAATTAGAAAAATTATGTTTTAATTTAGCGATGCACTTGTTGCGTCGCAATTATTTAAATAAAATTAATTTTATATAATATAATTATCATATTAAAAAATTACGATGCAACCCTTTGCATCACAATATTTTAAAAAAATTAATTATATTAAATAGCGATCGGTCCGAGATCGATCGTGGCCGATCGGAATCAGGGCTTGGATCGATTGCAACCGTCGGATCGTCATCGATCGATCGATCGCCGCGGTCCGAGATCGATCGGGCTGATCGGGATCAGGACTGAGATCGATGGCAACCGTCGGATCGACGCCGATCGATCCGATCGCCACGGTCCGAGCTCGATCGTGGATGATCGGGATCAGGGCTTGGATCGATCGCAACCGTCAAATCATCGCCAATTGGACCGATCGCCACGGTCCGAGATCGGTCGTGGCCGATTGGGATCACGGTTTGGATCGATCGCAACCATCGGATCGTCGGCGATCAGACGATCGCCACGGTCCGAGATCGGTCGTGGCCGATCGGGATCAGGGCTTGGATCGATCGCAACTGTTGGATCGTCAGTGATCTTGGACCGATCGCAACGATCCAGGATCGGTCATGGCCGATCGGGATCAGGGCTTGGATCGATCACAATCGTCGGATCATCGGCGATCGAACCAATCGCCACGGTCCGAGATCGATCATGGCCGATCAGGATCAGGGCTTAGATCGATCGCAACCGTCGGATCGTCAGCGATCTCGAACCGATCGCAATGGTCCAGGATCGGTCGTGGCCGATCGGGATCAGGGCTTGGATCGATCGCAACCATCGGATCGTCACTGATTGGATCAATCGCCACGGTTCGAGATTTGTTATGGCCGATCGGGATCACGGCTTTGATCGATCACAACCGTCGGATCGTCGCCGATCTCGGACTGATTGCAATAGTTCGGGATCGATCGTGGCCGATCAGGATCATGGCTTGGATCGATCGCAACTGTCAGATCATCGCTTATCGGATTGATCGCGATGGTCCGAGATCATTCATCGCCGACCAGGATCGATCAGGGCTTGGATCGATCACAACCGTTGGATCGTCGGCGATCAGACCGATCGCCATGGTCCGAGAACGGTCGTGGCTGATCGGGATCAGAGCTTGGATCGATCGCAATCGTCGGATCGTCATCGATCGGACCAATCGCCACGGTCTGAGATCGATCGTGGCCGATCGGGATCACGGCTTGGATCGATCGCAATCATCGGATCGTCGGTGATCGGATCGATCGCCATGGTCCGAGATCGGTCATGGCCGATCGGGATCAGGGCTTGGATCGATCGCAACCATCGGATCGTCAGCGATCTCGGACCGATCGCAACGATCCAGGATCGGTCGTGGCCAATCAGGATCAGGGCTTGGATCGATCACAACCGTCGGATCATCGCCGATCGGACCGATCGCCATTGTCCGAGATCGGTCGTGGCCGATCGGGATCACAGCTTGGATCGATCGCAACCATCGGATCGTTGGCGATCAGATCGATTGGCACTGTCCGAGATCGGTCGTGCTCGCAATTTAGTGTATCAGAGTAAGGTTGCAAGCCCAGAACAAATTATTTGAGCGTGCCATAGATGGATTCTACCACTAATACTAGCAGGATGATTAGTCTCAATGGCAGTAATTGGTTGATTTAGAAACCAAAGATGATGGATCTCTTGTATTGCAAAAATTTAGCCAAGCCGATTGAGAAGATGGGAGAGAAGCCAGAAAAATATGATGATGAAGATTGGGCTACTATGGATAGAAAGCAATTAGTATCATCAGGCAATGGGTGGATGACACAGTATTTCATCATATTTCAAATGAAACCTCAGCCTATGAACTATGGAAGAAGTTAGAAGGGTTGTATGAGAGGAAAACTGCCGGAAACAAAGCATACTTAATCAGAAAGCTTGTAAATCTGAAGTACAAGCCGGGAAAATCAATTGCAGAGCACCTAAATGAGATGAAGAGCATTGTGAACCAGCTGGCCACAATGAAGATGCTTATGGAAGATGAACTTCAGGCACTCCTGTTGTTGAGTTCTCTACCTGATAGTTGGGAGACACTGGTGGTGTCATTGAGTAACTCCGCCCCTGATGGAGTTATCACCATGAGTCAGGCTACTAGCAGCTTGCTCAATGAGGAGGAAAGAAGGAAGGGAACTGGAGAGTCTCAAACATAGATAGATGTACTTGTCACAGAGGGCAGAGGGAGACAGTTTACTAGAAAAGAAAACAACAGAGGTAGAAGCAAATCCAGACCAAGGAAGGAAATCGAATGCTACCATTGTCATAAGAAAGGACACTACAAAAGTGAATGTAGACTGCTAAAGAAGAAGAACAATGAAGGCGGTAAGGCAGAAGATAAGAAAGATAGAGAGGTAGCAGCAGTTGCCTCAGGAGAAGACATCATTCTATTTACAGAATGTGTTGATCAGTGCTTAGCCACCACATCAAATCAGGTTGATTGGGTGGTGGATACTGGAGCTTCTTATCATGCCACACCCAGGAGAGAGTTCTTCACATCCTACAGGATAGGTGATCTTGGTGTGATCCGAATGGGAAACAATGGTGTTTCCAAAATATGTGGGATAGGAGAAGTAGTGGTCCAGACCCGTGAAGGCAGCAGATTGATACTCAAATAGGTTAGACATGTTCCAGATCTCAGGATGAATCTCATCTCAGTAGGCAAGCTAGATGAAGAGGGATATGTTAGCCAATTTGGGGGAGATCAATGGAAGTTAATCAAAGGTGCTATGGTGATTACCAAAGGACAGAGATCATGCACATTATACAAGTTGCAGTCCTGTTTGGTTAGGGGAGAGGTATGCGTAGCAGAGCATGATACTGCAGATTTGTGGCACAAGAGATTATGCCATATTGGCGGGAAGGGATTGCAAACTCTCGTCAGGGCAGGGGTCTTACCAGAGATATAGGACAGAGTTCTCAGTGATTGTACCCATTGTGTGGTGGGTAAGCAGCACAGGGTGACATTTCAGAGTAGCTCCAAGAAGAAGACTGGCCTTTTGGAGCAAGTGTACTCAGATGTGTGCGGACCCATGAGGGAGAAGACCTTAGGAGGAGCCTCATATTTCGTCATATTTATAGATGATGCTTCCAGAAAGGTGTGGGTTTTTCTTTTAAAGTCCAAGGACCAGGTGGCAGCAGTTTTGAGTTTTTCCATAGGCTTGTGGAGAGGCAGACAGGAAAGAAGTTGAGATGCATTCGTACAGACAATGGGGGAGAGTACATAGGAGTCTTTCACCAGTACTGTAGAGCACAAGGCATCAGACATGAGCAAACAGTGCCAAAGACTCCACAGGAGAATGGAGTAGCTGAGAGAATGAACAGGACAATAGTGGAGAGAGTCAGGTGCATGCTCTCCCAGTCCAAGTTGCCCAAGAGCTTTTGGGAGGAAGCAGTCCAGACAGCATGTTATTTGATAAATAGATCTCCCTCATCAGCTCTAGATGGAGAGGTGCCAGAGAAGGTGTGGACAGGCAAGAATGTTAGATATGATTATCTAAGGATTTTTGGCTGCATGGCATTTGTGCATGTGCCTAAGGATGAGAGGACAAAGTTAGATGACAAGATAAGACAATGTATCTTTCTGGGGTTTGGTGATGAGCAGTTTGGCTATAAGCTGTGGGACCCAGTTGATAGGAAGGTAGTCAGGAGCAGAGATGTCATATTCTATGAGGATCAAACCATAGAAGACATCAAGAGGGCAGAGCATCAGTTTGAGTCAGATATGTATGGCCCAGTAGATATAGAGCCTGTCAGTCCTCCAGCAGTTCATGCAGATGAGCCAAAGAAACAGCTAGTACAGGGTGCAGATGAGCAGCAGCCTACACATATTGAGGATACAGATCAGGAGATTCAGATCCATGAGGAGGAGCTACCGACAGAGGTGAGGAGATCCACGAGAGCAAGGCAACCATCTAGTAGGTATTCAGTGCATGAATATATCATGTTGACAGATGCAGATGAGCCAGAGTCATATGAGGCGGCCCATGTCAGTGAGCAGCGGGAGCAGTGGCAGAGAGCTATGCAGAAGGAGATGGACTCTCTTCTGCATAATCATACATATGACTTGGTAGCTAGGCCCAAGGGGAGAAAGGTACTCAGAAACAAGTGGGTCTACAAGGTAAAGGCAGAAGAGAAAAGCTCACAGCCTAGATATAAAGCACGACTAGTTGTGAAGGGCTTTGCACAAAAGAAGGGAGTTGATTTCGATGAGATATTTTCTCCAGTAGTGAAGATGACCTCAATCAGGATGGTGTTAGGATTGGCAGCTAGCATGAACATGGAGGTAGAGCAGTTGGACGTGAAGACAGCATTCTTGCACGGTGACTTAGAGGAAGAAGTCTATATGGAGCAGCCTGAAGGTTTCAAGGTGAAAGGCAAGGAGCACATGGTGTGCAGACTCAGAAAGAGTCTGTATGGTCTCAAGCAGGCGCCCCGGCAGTGGTACAGAAAGTTTGAGGCTTTCATGGTACAAGTTGGTTATAAAAGAACAACCACATATCATTGTGTCTTCATTAGAAGGTTCCCTGGAGGTGATTTTATCATCCTTCTCTTATATGTGGATGATATGTTGATTGTTGGGCAAGACTCCAGCAAGATTGCCACACTGAAGAAGGAGTTAGGGAAAGCTTTTGATATAAATGATATGGGGCCAGTGAAACAAATATTGGGGATGCATGTATTCAGGGATAGACAAGCATGCAGGTTATGGTTGTCCCAGAAGAAATACATAGAGAAGGTGCTTCAGAGATTCAGCATGAGCAATGCCAAGTCAGTGGCATGTCCACTAGCTGGACACTTCAAGCTGAGTTCAGAACAGAGCCCAGCCTCATAGGAAGAGAAGCAGGAGATGAAGAGAGTCCCTTATGCCTCAGCCGTGGGTAGTCTTATGTATGCTATGGTCTGTACCCGACCAGACTTAGCATATGCAGTTGGCTTAGTGAGCAGGTTCCTAGCGAATCCAGGAAAGGAGCATTGGGCAGCAGTCAAGTGGATCATGAGGTACTTGAGAGGTACAACTAGCTTGAGTCTTTGTTATGGACAGGGAGAACCTGTGTTACAGACATATACAGATGCAGATATGGCAGGAGATGTTGACTCCAGGAAGTCCACATCCGGTTACTTGGTTACATTTGCAGGAGGTGCAATTTCATGGCAGTCCAAGTTACAGAAGTGTGTTGCATTATCGTCCACAGAGGCCGAATACATAGAAGTGACAGAAGGATGCAAGGAGATATTGTGGCTGAAGAGATTTCTTCAGGAGCTGGGTGTTAGACATGATACTTATGTGGTCTATTGTGACAATCAGAGCACTATTCACCTGAGCAAGAATCCGACTTTTCACTCCAAATCGAAGCACATTGATATGCGTTATCACTGGATCAGACAGGTCCTGGAAGAGAAGCAGTTGCTATTGGAGAAGATCCATACAGATGATAATTGGTCAGATATAATGACAAAGTCATTACCTATCAAGAAGGTTGAAGCTTGTAGAAAGAAAGCAGGCTTGGTGGATTTCCCCACGTAGTCGGGAGGGGGAGATATTGTTGGGTGCTCCCTCCACATGGGAAGGGAACCGGCCCATGATAACAAACTGCATCATAGTTTGTTACGGAGCTGTTTTCAAAAAGGGAAAAGAAATCCGGAAATAAAGTAGGGGGAGAGAGATCCGTATGTGGGATATATGAGAGAAAAAAAATCCCAGATTGGGGGGAGAGAACCGTGTGCGGCTTGAGAGAGATCCAGAGAAGCCCAGGCTTGGGAGAAATCCTGTGCAACCTCAGGAGTCGATACGGACGAGTCTGAGAGCAGATTTGGGGGCACAGAAGAGCAACCACACGTTGGTGAGATCCTTCTTGTACCCACATCAATTAGGAGAAAAGTTGTAATCTTTATTAAGATTAGTGAAGTGCTCTCGGAATTTGCCCCGTGGTTTTTCCCTTCACATTGGAGGGGTTTTCCACGTAAATTTGGTATTTTTGTGTGGTGTTTGTTTTTATTCCGCATAGAAGCCAAGCTATGGAAGCCCGGTGAAAGTCGAGCTATAGAAGTTCGGGGAAGCCGAGCTATAGAAGCCCGGGGAAAACCGAGCTATGGGATGCTCGGGGAAGGCGAGCTGCAGGAAGCTTGGGGAAGCCGAGCTATGAAAGCCCGGCGAAAGCCGAGCTATGGAAGCTTGGGGAAGCCGAGCTTTAGAAGCCCGGGGAAAGCCGAGCTATGGGAGGCTCGGGGGGTCGCATGACTCGACGGTCCATATTAGCTTAGCTTATTCCTCGGGAACATATTGTGGCGGGTGGAGGGATGGGGCCGGTCTTAGCCCTTTGCACGATTATCAATGCAATAACGATTCTACCCCCAATAATAATATATTTTTTATATTAATAAATATTTTAAATATTATAATTTATGAATATAAAATTAATCATTCAAACCCTTTTAATCCTTTGCCCCAACATACGTGGAGCGAAAGCAGCCAACAAACCGCATCTCCAAAGAATCCAATCTATCCTAGCGGCGTGCCGGCGTGAAGTCCAACCCCGGCTCTCCGCCGCGACCGCCCGTGCGAACACCGACGGGCGCCCACTCCATTAAATCCGCTTCCGCCTGAGAGGACGACCTGATGATGGCATCAGTGGCACCATCCAATTTCCCCCGAGCCTTGGTCACGGATCCAAGAATCAAAGCACCATCCCACCCCGCATCAAACCTTCCCCTGCCCATCAGATTCATCCACAGAGAGCTAAGGCTATCTACCAGCTATAGCACCAGTGAGAAAAGAAAGAGAAGAGCGTACGCATTGAGTGAGAGAGTTGAAGAGGGGGCCACGGTGGCACGGCGAGGAGAAGAGGTGAAGCTGTTAGGGGCATCGTTGAGCCCATTTGTGATTCGGACAAGGATCGCCCTGAATCTAAAGGGCGTGGATTATGAGTTCTTGGAGGAGGTGTTCGGGGTGAAGAGCGAGCTGCTGCTCAAATCCAACCCCCTGTACAAGAAAATACCGGTGCTACTCCACGACGGCAAGCCGGTCTGTGAGTCCATGATCATCGTTCAGTACATCGACGAGGCTTGGCCCTCCAAGGCTCCTGCCATCCTGCCCGGCGACCCCTACGACCGCGCCCTCCACCGCTTCTGGGCCTACTACGTTGATGACAAGGTAATACGTACGTCGAACAGATCCACATTTAGATCCGGTTTTGTCCCCTTTTTAAAGAGGAAGATGATGAGGTTTTTGGAATCAAACTTAGAATTCAATTCCACCTTGCAGTTATTGTTTGCTTTTATGATTTTACTGATTAAGAATTGGCTGAGCCGATTAAATAGTTTCTTATGATTCTAGGACAATGCTATGTCTTCCTCTGCAAATTGCTGTGGTTCCACAGCTGAGAACACCAAGGAAACAGACTCCATCTTTTAGAAATTCACACTAGCGGCTGTTGCCATTGATTCCTCTCATGGAAACATCTTTAAATCATTAAAGACAAATGATTTTACCACTATTTATAATGCTTTTAAGAAAAAAATAGTGAACTTTTTATTTTCCTCCTTGGAGAAGAAAAGGTAGGAAGACCAACCCAAGTTAAATTATTTAGATTCAAATACTAAATGATGCACCACTCCACCTCCCACAGGAGAGCAGGGGTGTGACAACCTAGGTGCTATATAATTTACTGGCACATAATAATTTTAGAACTAGGTTTTGGAATAGGGACCAAAATTGATTTTGGAAAGAAAAAAAGAAATATGGATGGCTCCGGCCAAAGTTCTTAGAGAATAAGCTTATTGGATTTCAGTTACAAGCTGTTCTGCTTAGTAGTGCTGCAACTCCGATCTCTTGTTTTTTTAAAACGATGCATGCTAAAAATTTTAACATATAGCCCTCATTTCTTTTGAAACTAAGGAAGCGAGAGACCTACACAAGTGAAATCGTTCAGAGCTAAATACTTGGCTGGCATGATATGTGAGGCATTGTCTCTGCTTTTTGAGGGTTATTGGCAAGGATGTATCCTGATTTTGGCATTTTTCTTAGACGTATTTCAGGTTGTCATAAATTCTTATAGGGAAAGTCATAAGCATAAGGACAGCCTTGAGTTTTTATCGTGATGATATATTCTCATAATTTTCACTTAGATCTCCAAAAAGTACAGAAATTTGTAATTATTTTTTGTGAACTCACGATTAGATTTTTGTTTCCAGCCTCCTTGACCTTTTACTTAATTTTGTTTTATCTTATATTTTGCTAACAGAGCTGAAAGTTAATTATTTCCAATAGCTAAGTTGTCTGATTTGAAGGCAAGACAATTGTGATAACTTATTTTTAATTTTATTTTTTCTACAAACTTACTCCTTCCTTTTTAATTTTTGTGTAGTGGTACCCTTCAGTGGCAGCAATCTTAAGGGCACAAACTGAGGAGGCCAAGGCAGAAGCAGTGGAGCAGGTCTTTGCCGGGCTGAAACTTCTGGAGGAGGCCTTTGAGAAATGCAGCAAAGGGAAGGGCTTCTTTGGTGGTGACACCATTGGGTACCTGGACATCGCCCTTGGGTGCTCCTTGGGGTGGCTAAAGGCAACAGAGAAGATGGCAGGAATCAAGTTTCTTGATGAGGCCAAGACTCCACTCTTGGTGCAATGGGTGGAGAGATTCTATGCCAGTGATGCTGTGAAGGGGGTGATGCCAGAGGCTGACAAGCTGGTGGAGTTTGCCAAGATGATTCAAGCTAAATTCAAGGCTGCTCCTGCGAAGTGAAGCCACTATGTTTCAATAATATCGAAGGGTGGCAGAGATGTAAGTTGGCAGAATTTTCCCTGGGGGGAAATGAGAAGGAAAAGATACGGTGAAGTGACTGATATTTAACTGTAGTTGATTATAGATTTTGCTCATCAATAGTATCTTAGCTTTCCTGTTTCATTCTATAAATTTCTTGCATGACATTTTCTTGAATAACTAGGACCGTAGGAGTGCCAGTAGAAATTAGATTGAAGGCAAGATTGCATCTTAAATCACTAATATCAAACATGCATTTTCTGAAAATTTTCAATTGATCGTTTTCCATAACTTTATGAATGCATCAGATCGTTTTCCATAACTTTATGAATGCATCAAAACATGCACGAAAACATAAAATTCTCCTCCTCTTCCCATCCCTCTCCTCCCCCTCTCTACCTATTCCCCTCCAGTTCGTCCCTCTTCTTGGGCCATCTTAAGCTGCCAACAATAACTAAGAGTATATTTATTTGCAAAAGTGAAACGAAGGCACTTTCTGAAAGCGGCACTTTTATGGATTATATTTAGGTTTTGGTTAAGTAATAGCTATGGGAGAATAATTTTATTAACTAGCCAAACATTACTTAAGAAAAGATGGGTAACATTATTTAGTCAAAGACTTAGATACTTAGCCTCAATTATTTTATTTTAGAGGAGGGTGAAATAAAATTAACCATTTTTCTAATTTTTACGACATTATCCCATTAATCATTTGAGCATCAACAAAAATAATGAGTAATTTTATTTATTGGCTAGATGTAACCATCTAGCCAGTTGGATCTATCTATTCTCTAAGGCCAAATGAAGCATTAGAGGAGTTGTTAATTGAGAGTTACTTGGTAGTGCAAATCTCCTTGGTTCATCAGACAGGTTCAACCATCATGGTGCATACACAAGTAATAGGTATGCTGAAAGACATATTTTTTATTAATGATTTTCCTAATATGGTTTCATTCCATATTGAAGCTTCCCTGCAAGTTTCATCTAATCTATCTCATTCTAATTTTTTTAAGTTTTATCTTATCTATCTTATTCCAATTTCATTTGTTTTTGCCTTATCAGGGTTCTTTCTAACATTTTCATACTCAAACTCCGATCTTTTTTTAATGAACTGGTCAAATTTCTATTTGTGCCCTAGAAGCAAGGAGAAAAAAATTCAAGTGACAAAAGATTGGCAAACACATGCCAGAGGACTTTGTTGAGTGGGATCAATAAGACTAGAAACCTATTTATGATCCGCAAGCCAAACTTATTTGGGTTGCATCCAAATCCTATCAAATTTTGGTCTTATGTAATACAACAATAGGCTCAAATGGTGGCAACCATGAAGTTTATTATATGGCAAAGATTAGCTTTTCTTCCCAATAATAAAATAAAACTAAACAGGGCAAGTAGCCCTTACTTACCATATGCCATTGCTCACATAATTTGAGATATTTTTCTCTTAACTATTTATTATTTTACATGTAGCACACCTACAAATTTAACCTTGCCTTCACAGTATCACTTACAATTTCTAGATGTCATGCATCTGAAACTTGATAAGGGCACTACATTAACTTAAAAATTAGGCTCCTTTAGAATATAGGAATTGTCAATGATTTTGAACTATCTGCATTCTAGTTCTTGATCTAAGGTAGAATGATGCATCATCGCTGGCCCCCACCACATATCACTTGAGAAACCTAGCAAGCCTTATAAGTATCTCGAATTTTGTGCATCTCAGTTGCAACATCCTTCATTCTCATTCTCTCTCTCCATGAATGATTTGAGCACGATAGCCCAACTCTCACCACATTAATCATGCATTCTTGGATTTTACTTACTACATCGCTTCCATTATGCTGGTAATAAGTACTATTCCTGTGCTCTGGTAACATCAATAGTGGATCAATAATGTCCATCATTCCATCAGAAAAAGCCATCTCAACAAACTTGCAAAGGGTTAGGCCATTTTGAAACATGTGATGAACCGGACTTTTTCCTGTAAATAACTCCAGCAAAAGGATCCCATAGCTATACACATCTCCAGAGGTAGACACATGATAACCTGCCCCATACTCTGAAATCCATGGATATCTTAGCTTGAACATATATTATACAGATAGAAGATCCATAATCGAAAGGAAACATGACTATAATCCTTCGAAGTTTCTTAAAAAGAGATGGTAGAGAAAAGGAGGTTAAGGAGTTAGTTACCTGGAGCGATATATCCAATAGTACCCTTTATTTCAACTGAAATGCTTGAGGACTGAATATCTTTGCTCGTACTTTCACATAGGAACCTTGCTAACCCAAAGTCTCCCACATGAGCACACATGTCATTGTCAAGTAGAACATTACCAGGCTTTAGATCACAATGAACAATTGGTGGCTGACAATTGTGATGTAGATAATCCATTGCATCGGCAATATCGACAGCTATATCCAACCTTTTGCTCAAGCTTAGACCATTCACACGATGATCGTTGTCTGGTTTAGGATGCAACCATGTCTCCAAACTCCCATTAGGCATGAACTCAAAAATTAGAGCTTTGAAATCATTGCCTTGGAAATCTATGCTGGAGCAGGATGTAAGCACCTTGATGAGATTACGATGACGGATGTTTCTCAAAGCTTCACATTCGGCAAAGAAGCTCTTGGAAGCTCCTTGATGCAGCAGGTTGAAAACTTTAATGGCCACAATTGAATTGCCATGATTCATAATCCCTTTATAGACAGAACCGTATCTTCCCAAGCCAATTAAATTGGTAGAGGAGAATCCATTCGTTGCTTGAACCAGATCTGCATGTGAAACCCTGAAATTTTGATCCTCCAAGAAAGGAACATCTGAAGTCTGTTGTTTTGGTTTCTGTTTCCAATAAAGTAATGCAGAGCTGGATAGTATTAAAAAGAAGATGACTATAATAACTATTGGAATCACAATCTTTAGCAGTCCAGAGTCCTGTTTGTTATTCAAAGATTTCACAGGGCACTTGGGTAACTTGAGTTCTGGAACACCCCCACAAAGTCCATCGTTGCCAACGAGTGAGATTGCATTCGCATTTTTGAAGATTCCTTTCGTTGGCACTTCCCCCTCAAGATGGTTGAAAGATAGATCTAATCCACTTGAAACATTCAAGTATTTAAGACCATCACCATCGGAGAATTCAAAATTCAGGTAGCTTGAAAAGTTCAAGTCTTGGAGAGAACGTGGGATTGGCCCTGAAAGATAATTGTGTGAGAGATATAGTGCTTGGAGGCCTTTGATGTTGCTCAAAGTTGAAGGAATGGTCCCTGACAAGTAATTGTATGATAGATATATTCCTTGTAGGCCCTTCATGTTGCTGAGAGTTGGTGGAATGCTTCCATTAAAAAGGTTATTATTCATAAATAAGAACTCAAGGACTTCACATTTGCCAATTGCATTTGGAATTTGACCAGTCAACTTGTTCCCAGAGATAGCAAATACATTGAGATTTGTCAGGCTGCCGACTTCTTCTGGGAGTGGCCCAACTAATGAATTGTTAGATAGGTTGATGTAACGTAACAAAAAAGGAAGACTCAAGAATTCTTTAGGTATGGTTCCATTGAGATTATTTCTGGAAAGGTCTAATACTTGAAGTTGCTGGAGGTTTTTGAGGCTTGGAGGTATGGGTCCTTGCAAGCTATTGCTATACAACTGAAGATGGGTCAACTGGGTTAGGTTGCCAAGGGAGGATGGAACAAAACCTGTAAACCTATTACTGTATAAGAGTAAAAGAACTAAATTGCTAAACTTTCCAACACCTTCTGGAATGGTCCCTGTTAGTAGATTTTCAAACGTTCCTAGAAACTTCAGACTGACCAGGTTTTCTATCCCAGAAGGAATACTCCCCGATATTTGGTTAGAAGCAATCACTAGATATTCTAGTTGTGTGGAGAGGTTTGCTATTGACGTAGGCAATACACCCCTTAGATTGTTATAACCCAGACCTAATCTTGTTAAATAACTGCAATTGTTGAGAGAAGTAAGAAATTCCCAACCACGGACATTGTCTACTTGAATGTGATTCCAGTTTATATTTAGCTTGGAAAGATATTTTAATCTTCCAAAATCAGTAGGCATGAACCCAATAAAATTGTTTTCTGGGAGAACGATCCGATTAAGTCTAGAGGCATTGGTTAGTGATGCTGGAATTAGTCCTCCAAATTGGTTATAACCAATTAAAAGGTGTCGGAGATCTGGAAGTCTGATGCCAATATCGGGTGGCAGGCTTCCCTGCAGCTGGTTCTCTGTAGCAGACAAAATTTGCAAGGATGAGAGATTATAGAGGGACTGCGGGATGATTCCTGAGAGCATATTCTTATGGACGGCTATTATTTCTAGATGTGCAAGTTGGCCCAGTTCTTTTGGGAGTCCTCCCTCCAGATTATTTGTCCCTACAGAAAGCATGGACATCGAAGAAAGATTGCCAAGCCACGGTGGGATGACTCCTGTGATGTTGTTCTGCTCGACTGACAGACATTGAAGCTTGGATAGGCTGCTTATCTCTACAGGTATCCCCCCAACGAGCTTGTTGTAACTTAGATCGAGCTTTTGAAGCTCTAAACAAGAAGTCAAATTCACAGGGATTAGCTCTTCAAATGCGTTGGAGCTCAAATTGAGATGCAGCAGCCGGCGCAGGCGGCCGATCTCTGGTGGGATCTCGCCAGAGAGATTGTTGCGTGATAAGTCAATTCTTCTAAGAAAGCTGAGGTTGCCAATGAAAGGGGAGATGAAACCTGTCAGGCGATGCGATGCGAGCTCCAAGGCTGAGACCCTCCGCGGGTTGTGCTTGCGCGTGCATGAGACCCCCTCCCAATCACAGACATGGATGGTGTCATTCCATGAGATCAGAGCTCCAGGGGACTCGCGTGTTATCTGATGCTTTATGGCAAGCAAGGCCTGGAGGTCTCTCTCATTTCCCGGCCGCGAGGAGGACATGAGCGGGGCTGAGGACAGGAGCAGCAGCAGAAGTAAAGCAATCGCCATGGATTCCAGTTTATTGCAACAATAGTGCAAGCTCGGAGGATGAGTATGAAAAACTGATGCCTTTGCCTTGTTCCTCTGTCAATTTATATAGCAGCTTGCCTCACCTACGGAGCAGAGCAGGCGACCTAAAATCAGAATTATTTAATCACAACTATCCGAGTCTAGTAAATAATTAAAATAACTAAAAAGAAAAGCCTATGTACCAGAAATCAAAGGAGAATGCTTGCTGGATGATCCAGTCCCGAGGTGAGATTTGTGAGTGCAGTCATCAGGCTCACTGATTTTTGTTTTTGTTTTTGAGGGAGATCAAGCCCAATGATCATACTCAAAAGAAAATCCTGGTGATTAGAAAATCACCGAAGAAACTATTTTTATATAGGGCCATGTATAGAATTTCTACTTTATGATAGAGACATCCTCATCATATTTCAATTTCCAAGACCTTATTTTCTTGGGTAATGGTGGACCAAATACTTGTCATTGCTATGTCTTCCTAAATAAGTCTTCGGAACCAAATATTTGACATATTCTTCTTGTATTTTACTTTGACAACTAATTCTTCTTGTATTTTATTAATACAACGAATAGCCTGAGAACGATACATGAAGAAAGTCTATTTTACCGGTCAATGTAACTTGGAACAAAATACTTGTCATCCCTTTCTCTTCCTAACTAAGTCTTTAGAACCAAATATTTGACTAATTCTTCTGCATTTTACTAATAGAACGAACAGCCTGAAAAACGATACCTGGAGAAAGTTTTTTTTTGCCGGTCAATGTAGACTTGGAACTAAATACTCGTCATCCCTTTCTCTGCCTAAATAAATCTTTAGAGCCAAATATTTGAGTAATTCTTCTTGTATTTTACTTATAGAACAAACAGTTGCCAAGGATCCATGGAGAAAATTCATTATACCAGTCAATGTAGACTAAAAACCGGGAAATACATATCCAACTCCAAGCCTATTTCAATTGCTTTCATATGGTTGCATTCTATTAATATTCTTCTTAAGATTCTTTGGATGGAAAAGTAGAGCAAAAACCCGTCGCTTAACACCCAGCGTTCCTCACGGTAAGCCAAAGATGGCATCATAGATTAGTGTTGTCATACCCTTGTGTTGCCCAGATGTAGCAACCCCAGAAGGAGGGAGAATTGGTTTCTTAAAAAAAAAATTAATTTACTAGCAAGTATAGGCTCTTATATTTCTTTTACAAAATAAATAATGTATAGTGATGTGAGGCTAATATGCAAAATAATCACAGATAATATCACACACAAACACATCAAGATTTATAGTGGTTTGACACCAAACTCGGTACCTATATCCACTCCCCAAGAACCCTTTCGGTATTCTACTATCAACACTAGCCTACCTAGCTAGCAAGCTTATTTTCGGGCATAAGCAAACCTTAAAAATACACTTCGGGTAGGCCTCTATCTTGACGCATTTACAACTGTGAAACACAAATCAAAGCACAATGAATGTAATGATTATACAAGATTCTCCTAAAGAATGAGCAGATATTCAACAAGAAATACTTTACAACTTGAAGAGCTCAACACAAGGTAGTTTCTTTAAATGCGCAGCAACAATAATGAAGCCTTCGTGGATGCCTTAAATGCTCTTCAATGAAGGTTGTTGGAGCTTTAACACCATACCAAGAATTAGAAGTAAATGTGTTTCAAGTGGCTTTGAAACAATCAATGCAACTCTCCAACTTTCTTTCAAGAATAAATCTCTCTTTCAAATGATATTTCTCTTTTTCACTCTAATATATTTCCACACAGAATCACTGTTCAACTGGTGTATATATACAAAAAAAAATATAGCGTTATATGAACATTGTGAGATAGAACGAGAGAGAGAGAGAGAAAGCATGTAACACTTGAAAGCCTAACACAGGAGCTGGTCATCCAAGGCACAAGCCTGATTACCTAACTACGAAGTTCGATCACCCAAGTAAAATGATTGGAAGCCCAACACAAGTAACCGGTTGGCTAAGAAAAGTCATTAGAAGCCCAACGTTAGGAACCGGTCAGCCATAGAAAGTCACTTGGAAGGCTAACAATGGAGCCTGGTCGCCCATCTTTATGGAAACAAGGGAGAAGCTAAGGGATGTTTAAAATTGGTTAGCTAATCCAAGAGTCTGATCACTATCTAAGTGAAAAAGTTGAAAGCCCAATCTTTTAATCCAGTCAACCAAAAAAAGCAGCAACGAAAAAATCGGACGTCTAACCAACTAGCTCGGTCGTCCAATGCTTGGAACAATTAGGAGCTAGGGAGCACAAACCGAAGGCCAAGAAATATTAGCCATCCAACCCCAAAAAATTGGTTAGCTACTTTTTCAAGCTAAGCGGTGTCAAGAATCACAAACAGAGAATTATTCAAAATTGGCCACCTAACTCCAACATCCAGATGCCCAAAATTGAGTTCATGAAATGCCAGGAAAAGAGAGATAGAGGACCATAAAATTTTGGTCATCCAACTCAAGGTTTCGGACGTCCAACGCTAAGGAAGAAATGGTATCAGGGAGAAGACTGAAGGCTATAAAATCTTGGTCGACCGACACGAGCTCCCGGTCGGCCAATATTGAATCCAAAAACAATGCTAGGAGAAAGACGAGTGGCAAACATATTTGAAAATAGTTTTGATGCTCATTCAATTACGACATGACACGTAAAAAAACTGAATAAAACTTTACAAAATAAGGGTTTGATTATGGAGTTTGTAAGAATAATTTGTAAAGCAATTAAACCCAGTTCAAAACAATGCAAATATAATTTAACTTGAAGTCGTTTTGGCAAGTGAACCATCCAAACATAAAACACATGAAAATCGTTCAGTGGTCATAAAATCTAAGTCCCTTGAAAAGTAATTTAATCACTCCAAACCTTTTGAAAATAATTTAACTTGGAAAGCACATAGGTATGTTACCTTCATTACCTTACATCTTGGATCACAATTTACCTTAGACTGAAGCAAGTATTTTCTTTCATAATGAGTAACCTGAAATAGTTAATCTTGACAAAGATGATGTTAGTACAATACTTAATTATTTTATATTCATTAAAATTAATGTGTGATCAATAATCTTCCCTTTTTTATGATGATAAAACCATTAAGTATTCAACAAGAGAGAAATAGTTTCAAATTAAAGTATTCCTTGGAATTTTGAAGAGTAAAACAATGCGTGCCAAAAAATTGATGTAGTGTGTCGAAACTCTGATTTTCAAGAACTTACAAACAATAATTTTCAATAGACACAATGCATAACTCTCCCTTTGGTTTTAAAACATTAAAATTTTCAAAAGTAGAGTTCAAAACATTGTATGCATTCCATTTCTTCAAAAAAATATGAAAATTTTCAAATCATGAAATCAGAATGTATACAATTCATTTGATAACACTTAAAATATATCATTTCTTCCAAATCAAAATAAATCAGAATTTAGAATGTATGCATTTCATTTCAAAATCAGAATGTATGCATTTTATTTCTCCTCCTTTTTTCATCAATCAAAAAGAAAGTGAAAGGATGTGCATTTTTACTGTATGCCTTTTCTTCAAGGAATGAAATAACTATAGCAAATAATAGCAATATAAAGATAAGCATAAAGTTTTTAATATCAAGCAGATAATATAAAGTGCAGATTAAGTTATAACGATCTTACATCCATACAATCCAGTCATTAATAATGTATAAGCCAATGAAAGTATTGGTCCTTAACAATAAGCAAAATCATACAAACCAACAACAAAATTAAACATAAGCATGGGTCTAGAAGCAATATAACATCAATCAATAACTTCAAATCAAGAAGAAAAAGAAGATCCATGACCACATCTAGAAGGACGAGATAAAGCCAGATGTGGAGCAAGTCGATGAAAAGGATCTTCATCCTACAGAGATAGTTGAAAGACAAAACCCTAAATTACCTAAGATAAGTTGTAGCATTCAAAAACAATCTTTGAAAGACTAGCAAGGATAGACTGAGCTTTTTTAGTTCGGATACAAAAAGTAGCAATCGCAGTACTCGCCACACTAGCACTATTCAATAGCAAATTCATATCATTTCTTAACTCAAAAATTTGGCAAAGATTTTTATAATATCCACCATCTCGCCATAATTGAATGCTTTTCCCTTAATATCACTAACAATATGCTATAAATTACATAAACTTAATTTAATTTCAACCAGGGAAGCATACATGGAAGAGATGTGGGGAACAATGGATGTGTCGAAGAACAAGAAAAGCTGGTCCTAGATCTGCCAATAGAAACAACATCAGAAATCCTTTGGACTAAGGTGTTCATGTCATCTGGGTTAATCTTAGCAATGGTAGGATGACTTGATTGAGAAGGATTCTGGACAGGTGATGGATCATGAGGTGGATTTGGATCAGTAGAAGGATTATTGACAAAGGAAGGATTGTCATTAATGGAAGGAGTGGGGTCAATAGTCATAAGATCATTTACTTCAAACATATGAGAATAAGTAGGGGTCAACAAAACCATGAGATGAAGTAGGAAATTCTTGAGGTTCAACAGAAAAGCATGAAGCATAGAAGGTCCCTCCCCCTAGACAGGTGTAGAAGGGTCTTGCACATTCCCTATGTTCCTTATCCATTGGCCATCTACCTTAGTGATCCCTGTACGAATCAAGGTATGCTCATTGTATATATCAGTATGGCTAAGGTTATAGACATTCTCACCTTTAACTCTAACTTCAAAATGTGTAAAAACATGGGTAAGAAGAAGGCCATAGGGTAGGGCTGCTCTAGGTCTAGTAATTGATTCTTTCATGACACGGAGCATTAAGCTGGGTAGGTTCAAAGGAAATTTGTTCACTATATGATACATAATATCTAAGTCACGGTCATTCACATAATCAAAGCTGTCACTTCTAGGAGTAAGACATCGAAAAATTATATTGTGTAGCAGCCTCATTTTAACATTCAAATCTTTGGCAAAATACAATCAATATTGGAAGCATCTTAATGCCAATAATAATTTTTATTTTATACTTTTTACTTTCAAGAGAGTCTTCAAAATCACCATTAGGAGGAATATTCAAAATTTCTCCTAATGTATCTTCATTAAGATCAATTTTAACATCTTTAAGAATTGAAGATACATTCATCACCAAAACTAATATTGTGATAGAAAATTTTTACAAGATCAGGATAAATAGGAATGTTTGTTTTAAGCAAAAACTCCTAACCTTGAAATATCAATAAATTACCAAGTTCAAAGTTTTTCGTAGCTAGAAAATTAAAATCAACTATTCTACCAAAGGCTACAGATCTCCTAATCATGGACTGAAAACTTGAAGGGTTAGAGGGAGAGCACTCACTGATGCCTCGGGAAGAAGATGTGCCACGTCCAATTCTCATTTTGGATGCCATGATCCAAGAGTTTTTGAGAGCAAGATGATTGGAAGTTGAATGAAAAAGAGGAGAAGCTTGAAATGGTGATTCATGGCTTGGAGAAAGTGGGGGATGAAGAGAAGAAATGAAGCAATCATTCATAAATCCAACCGACCAAGGTTCCCAAGGGCTGGTCAACCAAAAGTGCAAAGTTGGACAACCAATGCTTGAGAGCTGGTCATCCAACACAAAGTTGGATGACCGGTTTTGAGTATTTGGTCATCCACCTCTAAAAGTGGATGGCCAGAAATCCAAAATCGGATGGCTAGTGGAGGTCATCTAATGGGGAATGCAAAGATGAATTTCATTCATTCAAAGATCAATTGAAATAATTCAAAATTGATCCAAGAAAAATCTTAAAAATAAGAGACATGAAGATTAGGCAGTGGTGATTCATATGATATAAATTTCATGCAAAGATATTAAACACAAGAGAGTATAAAATTGAACAGTCACAACAACTCACTAGATAGTAGGGTCAAGTACACCAAGCTCCCTTCTAATTTCATAAATTTAGACTCATCAAGAGGTTTTATGAAAATATCCACGAGCTTTAAATTAGTACATACATGCTCAAGCATAATATCATCATTATTAAATGATCTCTAATGAAATGATATCTAATCTCTATCTATTTTATTCTAGAGTGTTGAATGGATTCTTAGTTGGATTGATAGCACTAGTATTATCATATTTTATTAGAATGTCATTAAGTTTAATGTCATAGTCTTCTAGTAACTATTTAATTTATAAGATTTGAGCACAACAACTTTTAGCTGCAATGTACTCAGCCTCAGCTGTGGACAATATCACTAAAGTTTATTTTTTGCTAAATCATAAGATTAAATTAATACCTAAAAATTGAAAAGTTTCACTAGTAGATTTTCTATCTAATTTACAATTTGCAAAGTCTGAATCAGTGTATCCTATTAAGTTGATGCTAGATTGTTTGTCATACTATAAGCCTAAGTTTATTGTACCACTCAAATACTTAAATTTTTTAATAGCTAATAAATGAGGTTCCTTAGGGTTAGCTTGATATCTAGCATACATGCAAATACTGAACAATATATCTGCCTACTAGCAGTTAAGTATAACAAAATCCTATCATTCCTCTATGCAATTTTACATTAATACTTTTATTAGTACTACAAGAATCTAGTCTACAAGAAAAGCTCATAGGTGTACCGATATGTTTGGAAGTCTCCATGCCAAATTTCTTTAACATTTTTTGACATACTTGCTTTGACAAATGAAGATTCCTTCATTACTTTGCTTGATTGGTAGTCTGAGAAAATAATTTAACTTCCACATCATGCTCATCTCGAACTCTCCCTGCATAAGCTTAGCAAAGTCTGACATAGTAGTTCATTAGTAGAAATGATGTCATCAACATAAGTTTGAACAATAAGCATATCATCATTTTTTCTTTAATGAATAACATTGTATCAATATTTACTCTAATGAATTTATTGCTAATCAAGAATTTGCTTAATCGATCATACTACGCTTGAGGAGCTTGTTTCAAACAATACAAAGCTTTATTCAATTTGAACCATGGTTTGAAAACAAGTGATTCTCAAATCTTGGTGGTTGTTCAACAAACACTTGTTCGACAATATATTCATTAAGAAAAGCGCTCTTAACATCCATTTGATATAACTTGAAATTCATAGAGCATGCAAAAGCAAATAGTAATCTAATAGCTTCTAGTCTAGCAATAGAAGCATAAGTTTCATCAAAATCAATTCCTCTTCCTGATTGTAACCTTTAGCTACTAGTCTTGCTTTATTCCTAACTATATTACCATGCTCATCCAATTTGTTTCTAAATATCCATTTAGTCCCAATAATTGGATTATCATGAGGTCTATCTACTAATGTCCATACATTATTTCTTTCAAATTGATTTAATTCTTCATGCATAGCATGAATCCATTCTACATATCATTCTTAGCATCATCAAAGCATTTAGGTTCAATATGAGAAACAAATGTTAAGTTCTTATATGCATCTCTAAATGAAAATCTAGTTCTAACACCATGTGAAAGATTATCAACAATAAATTCTTTAGGATGATTATGTACATACCTCCAACCTCTTTCTAAGTTATGATTACCTTGATGTTCTTCATGATTGATAATATCATTTACCTCCTCTTGATCGGCTTGAACAATTGAGTCCTTCTTTTCTTCCAAAGTAAAATCTTTCACTTGATTTTTTATTTCTTCTGCATCATCAATAGCCTTTCTCTCCATTGATGGAAGATTATTAATTTCATCAAATGCAACATGAATAGACTCTTCAACCACTAAGATATTTTATTGAAAACTCTATAAGCTCTACTAGAAGAAGAGTAGCTAAGAAAAATACCTTCATCAGATTTTGCATCAAATTTATCAAGATTAGATTTTTCATTATTCAAGATAAAACAGCGACATCCGAAAATATGAAAATATGCAATATTGGGTTTTTATTTTTTAAAGCTCATATGGGGTCATTTTCAAACTTGGTCTTATCAAAACTCTATTTAAAATATAGCAAGCAGTGTTGATTGCTTCTGCCCAAAAGTACTTTGGGAGATTGCTCTCATGCAACATGGTATGGGCCATTTCTTTCAAAGCTCTATTTTTTCTTTCTACCATCCTATTTTGTTAAGGTATTCTAGGTGCAGAAAAATTATGATTTATGCTATGCTTATTACAAAAACTTTAAAAGAAATGATTTTCAAATTCTTTTCTATGATCACTTCGAATTGATAAAACCAAAACTCCTTTTTTATTGTAACCTTTTTAAATAAATTTTGAAATACAGAAAATGCTTCATCTTTACTAGCTAAAAATAAAATCCAAGTAAATCAAGAAAAATCATCGATAATTATAAAACTATAATGCTTGCCTTCTAGACTTGTAGTTCTAGTCGGTCCAAATAAATCCATATGCAATAATTCCAATGGTCTAGTAGTTGAAATCATATTTTTTGATTTAAATAAAACTCTAGTTTGTTTTTCAAATTAGCATGCATCACAAATCTTATCTTTTTCAAAATTTAATTTCAGCAAACCCTTTACTAAATTCTTTTTAAATAATTTTGAAAGAAGATCCATGCTAACATGTGCAAGTCTACGATGCCATAACCAACTAGATTCATCTATTTTAGCATTCATAGCAACTAGACAATCAAAATCATGGTCATTTAAATCATTCAATTAACAATATAAACATTTTCATGCCTATAACCAATGAATTTCATGCAATTATCAGCAGGATTAGAAACAATGCAAATAGATGATTCAAAATCACTTTAAAATCTTTGTCACATAGTTGACTAATACTCAATAAATTATTCTTTAACCATTTACTAGTAAAACATTGTCCATATAAGTATGGGGTGTGATACTTATTTTACCAATGCTAATGATTTTACCTTGACCATTATCTCCAAAGGTGACCATACCTCCATCCTTAGCCTCCTAAGTGATGAATTATGATTCATTATCCGTCATGTATCTTGAACACCCGCTATTAAGATACCACTTTTTTTTAGATCTACAGGTTACAAGATACACCTTCTCATTGTCTGCTATGAAGCAAAGGTTGGTTATTTCATTCTTTTCTTTTCCCTTGGAGCTTGAATTTTACTATCACTTCAAGTAGCCATCATTGCCTTCTCTTAAACTTCTTGGGACCTTTCTTGAGTTGTCGGTATTCAGATTTAAGGTGTCCCGATTTCTTGCACTCATAACAAATAAATTTTTTCCTTCTCCTTACTTTCTTCTCCTTTTACAAAGGGCCTTTTTCTTCCTCCAAACTTCCTTCATTTCATAAACTTTTTAAATTTTCTAGTAACAAGGGCCATGTCCTCATTATCACTTTCTTCCATAAATTCATTTGATTCTTCCTTTTGATCAAAAAATTTAAAGGCCATGGTTCTCCTTCTTTTTGATTCATCCTCATCCGTATGTTGTTTAACTTGAAGTTCGTGCATCATGAGGAAACCCAATAATTCCTTCAAAGATAAAGCATTTAGATCCTTTGCCTCTTGAATAGCAGTCACTTTGGCCTCCCAAGACCTAGGAAAAGACCTTAATACCTTTATCACAAGATCAATATTAATATAAGATTTATCAAGGCTTTTTAAGCCCATTAATAATGTTAGTAAATCTAGTAAATATATCAGAAATAAACAATTGATATCTATGAACCAACATATAAATTTTGGACTCTTTCACTTGATTGGTACCCTCCTGGGTAACATCTAATCTATCCTATATTTCTTTAGTAGAAGAACAAGTAGATATGCGATTAAACTCATTAGCATCTAATAAACAGTACAATATATGTCACCGGACTTTCAATTGGCACACGCAAGCGCTCCCTATGGCCACTAGGTCCTTGCGTCTACCGGTGATGACGTTAGAGAAACTCTTCCCTAACTAGCCTTACCCCAGAACAATGAATAAAAATCCCCCGAAGAACAAAGTCCCACCCAAACACCAAGATACGGGAGCCAAAGCCTTCCCACCAAGAACTCTCCACTAAGTAACTTGGAAAATAATAAGGTTGCCCGTAGGCTACAAAAGCACTCCTCTGTCCCTAACAAAGATCTCTCAAAGTGCCCGCCCCAACCTCACTCAACGAAACTGACCTGTAGATGTCTCGTACCCGCGCACCGCCTGTGCGTATTGGCCACATCCCGTGCTCGCCTAAGTCTTCCTGATTTAGACATGCGCCGCTGCGATCTCTGCTGATCCAGCCGCTCGCCAACCTCACGAAGCCTTCTCTGGTCGTTTGGTGGCACACCCGAACTCCTCTCGGATGCCTTCTTCCTTGGAAGGATGGAAGTCTTCCTCTGATCGGATCTGATCCCCTCTAATCCAATCCCATCCAATGCCAAGGCCTAGGGTCCGCCCAGCCTTATAGGCTCGCCCAACCGCCTTAGCCACCGTCTCATCCCTTTGGATAGGCCTTATCCAATGGATAAGTCTTATCCAAAGGCCATCTCAACAAATTGGATAATACCGGATGTGTCCCTACTGCAACTGCCTGTCAACGCCTAGTGAACCATCCGCCAGCTGCGTGCCTGGCTCTGTGCGGCGCACCCACTGTGCGAACTCGGCCGTGCCGCCCGCACGGCCGTGCGGCTCCGTGTTGCAGATGCGTCCGCCAATGGTTCGCAACCGCCCATGATCCTCCGAAATCTCCGCTGCTAGCTCCGTGCAACGGCCCGAATATCTCGGGATATCTCCTCCGCGTGATCCTATCCGCTGGCACCGCGTCCATCCCGCGTGCATGCACCCAGCGGATAAGGATGGCCCGGCCAACGGTCGATCATGTGTCAGAATGGCACGCACCCGCCTGCCGGCCAACTGCCCATATCACGCACCATAACGGCCAATGGTCAACTGATGCACCCATCGCGTCGTGCCCCCACAAGGCAGCGCGCCCAGCGCGCCGCTGGCGCACGCGCGCCTGCGCCCGCACAGGGCTATGTGCACCCAGCGGCCGCCGCTGGCCCAAACGCGCCTGTGGATCCTGGCGTGCGCCGTGCGCGCCCGGCGCCCAGTGCCGGCTCGCGCACGCGCCCGAGCGCATCCAAGGGCCTGGGCGATGCGCCCAAGGCCTCCGCATGCCTAATGGCAGCGCTCCATCCCTAGAGTGGCTCGGCCATGCATGCTCCAGCCATGCTCCGAGCGGCCAAGGCCTCCTCTCACCATACTTACGCAGCATCCTGCACTGTGCCACTGGGGGTTCTGCAGAAATGAGCAGCATTGCAGACTGGACATTGCTCATGTGCAGCCCCCTCTCACCATACTTGCGCAGCATCCTGCACAGTGCCACCCCGGGGGTTCTGCAGAAATGAGCAGCCGTGCACCCATAACACTGCCCATGTGCAGGGCTTGGCATGCGCACAACCTCACCGCGCGCCGCATAGCCAAGGCCGTAACAATCCTCCCCCCGCTGAGATATCTATGCCCCTCGTCGACCACCATGTCGCCATGCAAAGTATCCTCCTGACGCTCCTCGTCGTCGCATGCCTCGGCCCTCCTGGCCAAAGCCTGAGTCCCAATGTGGCCACCTGCCACGCACACCCCTGATGCCTCCTCGTTGGATAGCCCACTCGCCGAGCCATCCCGCCTGTCGCCTCCTGCCGTAGGCCTCCGTGCCTAGGCTCTCCCACGTGATGCCTAGGCGTGAGGTTGTCGCACAACCTCAAGTCTGGTGGTGGGGCCGTTTCTTGCACCCACCCTTCGCAACTGTCCTACGCCATCCCTTCACTGGAACGAAGTAAGGACGCCTACCTCTTTGGATCAAGATGCCCCTTCGATGAGGCATAACCACGGCCTTGCTCTTGATGAAGAAGTCCATCCCGAGTATTAGATTAGATCGATCGGCAAGACCGTCATGCTGCAGTGCCCAGTCCATGAGCCCACCTCCAATGTGGCCTCCGCCTGGCCCAAAGACTCCATCTCCTCGGAGTTGACTGGCTTCACCCTACAAGGCATGGATAGCGCTCCAAGCCCCAATCTGTGCGCTGCCCCTTGGCTCACGAAATTATGTGTCACGCCGGAGTCAACCAAGGCCCGCCTCCTCCCGTTGACCCGAGCCCTCACGTACATCAAACCTTGGCGTTGGTCTCACGGCCAAAGTGTTGATGGACTGTAGCGGGCCATCCTCGCTACTGGCTCCTCCTTCGAACTTTTGGATGCCCTGTCTGCCTGGGTAGTGACGGCCGCTACCGCCACCTTCTGTGGACACTCCCGTGCTAGATGCGGCCCTCTGCATATGAAGCATCCAGAAAAGTCGTCTGTCCCTTTGATTTTGCTGCTGCACGTGTGGAACACTTTCCTTCTTACCTTTTCGACCACACGGTGGTGACGCACTCTTGCGTTTGCCCTTGCCCTGGCCGCGCTCGAAGTAGTCGCGCTGCGAAAGTCCAGCGCCTCTGCTGCTACGAAGGCTGAGGGAATATCCCTCACCTCCCTCCTGTGAAGCTCGGCCTGCGCCCACCCCTGTAGACCAGCGAGAAAGTTAAATAACTTATCTTCCTCGGACATGTTGGACACCTCCAGAAGTAGATTGCTGAACTGCGCCATGTACTCCCGGATGCTCCATGTCTGCTGCAGCTTCCTCAGGTTCTCTCGAGCAAGCCACCCTGCGTTGCTCGGCTGGAAATGAGCCTTCAGTTCCCTCTTGAAGATTCCCAGGTCTCGATCCTGGGATGCCCCGCACGGTCATCCTCGGCATCCTGGTCCTCCACCAGAGCTTGGCGTTCCCCTCCAGATATGTCGAGGCCCGATCCACCTGATCGGGTGCTGGGATCTTTGCCGCACGGAAGTAAGTCTCCATGTCCCACACAAAGTTCTCCACTTCCGTCACGCTCTTGACTCCGCCGAAGGCCTTAGGCTCCCGGACCTTCACTTCCTTTGCCGGAGCATCGACCATGTGGACTGGACTCCGCACCTCCTGCCTCAGACGGATCACCTCCTCCTCCAAAGCATGGATCCAAAGCTCCAATCGCTCCTCCATGGCCAAGTATGATCGTTGTTGTTGCATGCTTTGATGTTCAAGGTCGCGAAGCAGCCCTCATGCGCCTCGTCAATTGGTCGTGCGAAGTGCGCAACTCAGCCAACTGTATGCTCAACTCCGCGCATACAGCTACAAGATTCATGGTTGATCCATCTCCTGGATCTCCCACAATACCCTCCAAACCGGGTCATGCGGTCTCCTACCGCTCTCGCCATCTATTGGGCTTGCTTGAAACTGTCTTAACCGCTCTGATACCCACTTGTCATCGGGCTTTCAATGGCACACGCAAGCGCTCCCTATGGCCACTAGGTCCTTGCGTCTACCGGTGATGGCGTTAGAGAAACCCTTCCCCTAACCAGCCTACCCCAGAACAATGAATAAAAATCCCCGAAGAACAAAGTCCCACCCAAACACCAAGATATACGGGAGGCAAAGCCTTCCCAACCAAGAACTCTCCTAAGTAACTTGGAAAATAATGAGGTTGCCGTAGGCTACAAAGCACTCCTCTCTGTCCCAACAAAGATCTCTCAAAGTGCCCGCCCCAACCTCACTCAACGAAAACTGACCTGTAGATGCCTCGTACCCACGCACCGCCTATGCGTATCGGCCACGTCCGTGCTCGCCTAAGTCCTCCTGACTTAGACCTGCGCCGCTGCGATCTCTGCTGATCTAGCCGCTCGCCAATCTCACGAAGCCTTCTCTGGTCGTTTGGTGGCACACCCGAACTCCTCTCGGATGCCTTCTTCCTTGGAAGGATGGAAGTCTTCCTCTGATCGGATCTGATCCCCTCTAATCCAATCCCATCCAATGCCAAGGCCTAGGGTCCGCCCAGCCTTATATAGGCCCGCCCCGCCTAGCCACCACCTCATCCCTTTGGATAGGCCTTATCCAAAGGCCATCTCACTAAATCAGATAATACTGGATGTGTCCTACTGCAATTGCCTGCCAATGCCCAGTGAACCATCCGCCCAGCCATGTGCCTGGCTCTGTGCGTGCGCACCTGTGCGCCTGCTGCAGCGCTCGGCCGTGCCGCTGCATGGTTCACGCTCCGTGTTACAGACGCATCCCCAACGGTCCGGAACCGCCCGCGTCCTCAAAATCTCCGCTGCTAGCTCCACGCAATGGCCCAAATATCTCGGGTATCCTCCGCATGATCCTATTCGCTGGCATCGCGTCCATCCCACGTGCATGCACTAGCGGATAAGGATGGCCCGGCCAACGGTCAAGTCACGTGTCAGAATGGCACACACCGCTGCCAGCCAACTGCCCATATC
>UESW01004445.1:270121-336350 GCA_900491605.1 Calamus simplicifolius | reverse complement strand
AATTTTTACAATTTTTTTTGGTCTATTGCGTCGCTATATAAAATTATATGTTTTTCAATATATTGCGACGCATGAGTGGCATCGCAATATTTTTATTTCATAATTATATATTTTAAAAATTATTTTTTTTATTAATATTGCGATGCAATTTTTGCGTCGCTATATTAAATATATTTTTTCTTAATTTATGTTTATTGCATCGCTAATGCATCGCTATTTAACATAATTAATTTTTTTTAAAACATTGCGACGCACTTATCTGCATCGCAATATTTATTCCTTTAATAATATTTAAAAAAATATTTTAAATATTGCGATGTATTTTTGTGTCGCTAATGCGTCGCTATTTGCGTCGCAATGTTTTTTGACGCGGAGGCGTCGCATGTAGTCGCAATTTTAGCGACGCATAATTGCGTCGCTAAAATTGCGTCACTATTTCATTATTTTCTTGTAGTGTAAAAAATCCTATAATTGGATATTGGGTTGGAACTATGTATGTTTGCACCTCTATTTCAAGTCATACGAATTGGACTATTTTGTAATCTAATTGACTTAATTGGATAACAAGGGTTGGGATCAGGTAAGAGTAAAAAGTCCTATAATTTGATGTTGGGCTGGGACTACATATGTATGAGTAAAGAGTCCTATAATTGATGTTGGGTTGGGGCTATGTATGTTTCAAGATTTCATGCATTGATTTGTATTAGCTAAATAAGCAGACTAGCTATTGATTGTTTCAGTTTTAAAATGCATCAAAACCAAAGTTAGCATGAAAATAGCTACGAGTATCCTTTCCAAGTGAGGATGCACCAAATATATCATATAACTATGTACATTCTCATGCTACACACGAGTATTGCTTTAATTTTAAAAATAAAAATAAATAAAAAGTTAAATTAATTTAGGAATATTGTTTATAGACTAATTTAATAAAATAATCCATTACTATCTCTTTCTTGGCTTATTTTTGTTTCTCAGCTATGATAGATAAGATTTATATTAAAATATAATGTACTTATATTAAATTTAAAAAATTATCATGAGCCATTAGTTGTTTAGAGAATACATATTACATAAATTTTTAATACAAATAACTCAATCAGTGTTTATAGAGTTAAGAGGGAACATAGCTTTTTAAACTTAGAGATAAAATTATTTTCAAAAATTGTATACATACATAGAAACTAAAAAAATACTACTTTAAAATTAAAATTAATAAATTAAATGAAGTAAAATTCTTTTTAAGGAGAGGATTGTGACAATTTTTTTAATAGAATTTTTATATAAATAGTTTTATGATTGAATATGGTTCATATATATATATATATATATATATATATATATATATATATATATATATATATATAATAATTAGGTTAATATGAAAAAGAGAAATGTTACCATTTGTGCAAGGAGGCATTGCGTGGGTTGTGGGGAGCCCCTCCTTGCTATGCCTTCTTGCTATAAAGGGGGCCGATCGGCCCCCTCTGCCCTTGTCACCGCCGTGCCACCTCTAGTACCGGCTGGTAACACTCCTTCACTGCTATATAAAGAGAGAGAGAAGGGAAAGAGGGGGGGGGGGAGAGAGAGAGAGAGAGGCATGGCTGCACCTTGGCCATGCCAGCATGGCCAAGGCCCTCGCTATAAAGAGAGAAGAAGGGAAGAGGGGATTGTAACACCCAAGCTTCAGGCCCACAACACCCACGGACTCGTTCCATTACAAGAAAGCAAGACGGACAAGGCTCACACCAACTTGGGCCACACAGCCCAAAAGGGATCAAATTGGTGCCTTGTCCTTCTTGCTTTACAACATATAAACCACTCAACCAACTCTCAATTTTTCGATGTGGACTATTGGAAGGGGCATTACAATCTACCCCCCTTACAGAGGCGGCGTCCTCATCGCCAGGGGCAATTGATCACAACCACCAGGCAGGCAGGATTCTAGAGGTGGCCTCCATAGGTTCAAGAGGTGGCTCCCATCAATGTAGCACTTTGCCCTGTGGCCCTCACCTTCTGTGGCCCCCATAAGTTCAAGAGGTGGCTCCCATCGATGTAGCACTTTGCCCTATATGGCACTTGGCTCTTGCATTTCCGACTGGTGTGTGGCTTTGATACAATATTGTAACGACTGGGCCCTGGGCCCACAGCACCCACGAGCCTATTTCCATCTTGCTTTCTTGTAACAAAATGGGATTGTGGGTGTTGCGGTCCTGGGCCCGGGTTGTTACAATATGGTATCAGATCCACGCACCAGCTAAAAGTGCAAGAGCTAAGTGCCACATAGGACAAAGTGCTACATCGATGGGAGCCACCTCTTGAACCTATGGGGGCCATAGAAGGTGGGGGCTATAGGGCAAAGTGCTACATTGATGGAAGCCACCTCTTGAACCTATGGGGTACTTTTAGAATCCTACCTGCCTAGTGGTTATGATCATGTGCCTTTGGCGATGAGACGTCACCTATGTAAGGAGGGTATAATGTGATGCCCCTCCCAATAGTCCCATATCAAGAAATTGAAGTTGGTTGTATGGTTTATAGCCAGTTAAGGAAGATGAACAAGTACCAATTGGATCCCTTTTGGGCTGTGGTGGCCTAAGTTGGTGTGGACCTTGTTCGTCTTACTTTCTTGTAATGAAACGGGCTCGTAGGTGCTGCAGGCCCAGGGCACGGGTCGTTACAGGGATAAGAGAGAGACACGGCCATGCTGGCACAGCCAAGGGCCTTACTATAAAGAGAGAAAGAAGGGAAGCAAGGGGAGAGAGAGAGATGCGGTCGTGCCTTGGCCATGCTGCCACCAAGCCGCACCTTGGCTATGCTACAGCCTGGTTGTGCCTTGAACATGCTGTGGCTGGGCCGTGCCGCGACCATGCCAAGGGCTGGCTAGTGGCCTCACATGGCCACCCGAACCGATGGCCCAGGTAGGAGGAAGGAAACTGCTATCAGCGGTGAAGAAGAAGAGAGGGGGGGCACCATGTGGCCCTCCATGAAAGCATGCAGGAGTCAAACAGCTCCCACCTTGGTCTGGACCCAGCGGCGTCCTCGCTAGCTTGCCGAGCCTGAGCCATGCGCAGCAGCCCTAGCCAGCACCGGATGACATCCAGAGGGGTTGGCCAACCGGAGGAGGCCAGTTGTGCCACCGCCTAGGAAGAGATAGAGACGGTCAGGGAAAAAGAAAAGAAAAGAGAGGGAAAAGGAGAATTAAGGGAAGGATGCCACCGCTGGCCAACACTGCGCCAGTTGTCGATGGCTAGTTGGCCACTGAGGAAGGGCCGACGGTGATGCTAGGCCACCGACAAAGTAACCCCTGGTTCGGGTGGACCAGGGGCAGAGGAAGAAGGAAGAGAAAGCAGCAGGATGGGCCGGGTTCAGCGCAACCCTATGAGCCCATTTGGGCCTAATTTTTGAGCCTCAAATCGAGCTAGGCCCAATAAATAAGGTGGTGTTTGAATTAGTTTTGATCCTAGTTTCTTTAAAAAAAATATTTCCTGATTTGGGCCGATATATTTAGAGATATTCAGACCCAAAGTTAGGTTCAGGATTAGACTAAGTAGAGTTTTAGGAGTCATTTTACATCCTGACTTTAAAGATTAAATTTTAAAAAATTATGTTATAGGTACACAACCCAAATACCTGATTTCACTTTTGGATTAGCGCCAATAGGTAAGTAAGCTAATTATTATGATTTTCAAAAATTACTAAATATGCAATTTATGGATTTATAGTAATGTTTGAAAAATGGGAAAATAGATTTGGTACCCTAAAGATGCAAATACTATTTTACATTGTTACCTAAAATTGTTAATAATAAGTGAAGAATTGCTTTATTTAATTTTATTTGATGCATATCTATGTGTTGTGCATGTATGACATTGTTGTTTCCAAGTTAGAGTGTGTTTGTGTCTATGCCATTGGTATTTTACAAGTTAGTATTATTGAAGCTCATAATGATTTGTTGTCTCCCATTAATTTTTATATGTATGACACTACTTTTTTTTTGGTTAGTTTCTGTCGGTGCCAGTACTTATATGGCTTCAAAATTTAATGAATGACAAGAAGCAACTGCATATAGTGGGAAGCATATCTCATCAGCTCTTAAAGAATTTGTTTGGAAGGAGTTTAAGATTATAATATTTAATATATTTATTACTATGAGGCTAAAATAAATTAAAAATGATTTTATAATTATAAGTTTAGATTTTAAATTATATTCTATAATTAATATTTTGCTATATTTATAACTTATAATTATTACATAAAAGGTACACTTGGGACCCTTTAGATGAAGAGGCTATTAAGAGATTGGTGGAAAAATATTAAAACACAGTATACCAAGCATGTTCATGGTTGAGGCATTCTACGAATGGCAAGCCTGGTTGTGTGAATCAAGAAAATTAGGATAGTTGGCAATAATTTTGGAGCAATCCAGATTGGAAAGATAAAGCTCACAAAGCTAAATAGAATCATTTAACTGAGACGGGTGGTCCAAGTCGGGTGTGACTAAGCATATGTGTGGATCTTGATCTATGGTAGAGCATTCTTTAAAAATAGTAAAGTATCAATTATTTAATGGACTAATTTGTAGTCGTTTTAATTTTTAATCATCTAGACATGTAATTACTAATTATTATTATTGTAGACTGAAGAGTTAAAATGTGGCCCAATAGTTTTTATTGTATTTATAATTTTAAAATTGTAAAGTCTTAATCTAACTTGAACAATTTATTTTATTATAGGATTGCATGGAGGAGTTGGTGTCTTCTGCATCTCAACCTTTGGATGATGGTTTAGAACCTCCACCACTTGACATAGACACTCTTTATTTCGAGGCTGCAAGTGGAGAGAAGAAGAGGCGTATATATGGTCTTGGCTCACGGGTAGTATCTTCTATCCTACTTCATTAGAGTAGCAGGACCTCATATTCATCATAGGTTGCTGCAACCAACAGTTCAAGTTAAGGAGCTTGTGCAATAGGAGCTCACAGATAAGCAATCAAAGATGGATAGAAAGATTGCTGAGTTGAATGCACAAACACAACGTCTACATCAGATGGAAGAGCAGATGAGGCACTTCTTGGAGTAGATGAAGTTTGCTCAAGAGTTTCATGGATTAGGATCTTTTACATCTTAAGCTAATGTTGATTACTTGTTTAATGTTTGATGTGTAAAACATTAATACAGATATTATTAGTTTAACTTTGATTGGCATTACTTTTTTATATTTTTATGGATACTATTTATCTTATTTTATGAAATGCATTTCTCATTATTGAATTTGAATTTTCATCTATAAATTTTATTATAATGCATTAAATATACTGTAATTAAAAAAATATTAAATTTATAAAAATAAAAATTTGATAAAATTTAATTAGATTAATGATGGATTAGTGACGGATTTGTGACAAATTAATAGTATGGATTAGTGACAAAATATAGTGATTGATTAGTAATGAAATAATGACAGATGACTGATGGTTTTCTGTCATTAATTCATCAGCAAATTGTAATGACATAGTGATGAAACTATTAGTGACACATTCCATCAACAATCTATTTAGTGACTAAATGTCCATCAATAATCCATCATTAAACCCATCACTATTCGTCAATATCTGATGGATAATCCGTCACAAATCCATCGCTATTTTTTGGTGATGGATGCTTTTTTTGTCATTAAAATTAGTGACGGTGAAAATAGTTACAAAAGATTTCGTCACTAATTCAGCACTAAACCGATTTGTTACGAAATAGTGACAAAAATTTCTATCACTATTATATTGTTTTCTTGTAGTGAATCACCGCGTGCGATTCAGAAAGAGTTTTCCAAGATGGTGGTGGCCTTTTTGTGGGCCCTCAATAGTTCATGAAATTGGTTGTATGGTCAGGCCTCTAGCAAGGTCTAAACTGGACCAAGCCTTGCGATTGAGCCGTGTTGGCACCAAGGCCCATTAGTGGCCCATTAGAGACGGACAGTGAGCCTTTAATAAGAATATTAGGCTGAAGAAAATTTACTCTAAGCAACATGAATTAGCTCCAACTTTCAAAAGAGGTAGCCCATTTAGCTCTCCATATAAAACCAAGCAAGGTTAGGGAGTTCTATTAGATAGAGTTTCAAATACGTAATTGATATTTATATAGATGCAATTTATCTTAAAACTTATAAATTTAATATAGTACCTAGCTACATTCATTATTATAAATATATTTGGATTACTTTGATTTGTGTTTTGATATATAAAGTTATATGTAAACAATATTTATATACTGTTTGCATTGTAGTTTATTAAATTTACAATATCATATTATACTGAATTATATTTATAATATATTCATTATGCTGAATTCTATTTATAATATGTGCATTAATTATTATTCTGTTTGCAGAAGGAGTTTAAGTGGAATCCATCTATGACTCCTCTTGTTAAAAGGGCTTGGAATGCATCGCACTTGATACTCCAATAATTTGTCACTGGCAAAGAGCATCAAAATGACCCATTTATATTTTTGATACAGTATGGGTTGGCTGATAGCAAAAATGGGCAGATCCTGAGTTGCGTAAGAAGTCGGCTACAGCTAGCTCCAATCGCCAATCTAAGAAGGCTGGTCCAGGCACTGGTTTTTCTTTCCATACAACACGATCCATTTCTATTGATGAGCATCGACGTCATCTTATAAGTAACTAAATTTATTTATTTTACATACATATTAATGATGAAATGTTTCAAATGAGCATAACTAAAAATTTGAAACTTTATTTCTCAGAGGCTAAAGGAAGGTGTCGAATCAGGGGAGTGGGAGCTATTTAGATGGAACTTGGGTAAACACTCACTCCCGACAAATTGGAGCAAGTAAATTATAAGAAATATTATGTGTTAATTGTATATATATGGCTTACTATGACTTACATATTATTTTCTATATATTTCTTGCAGGCTCGTGTGGATGAGCTAATGTCTCAGGCCACACAAACCATTAGAGAAAGGAAGGTCCACATCCGACCTTTTGCTGTAGGAGAGCCATCATATATTTATAGAGGCGTTGGCGACCAACCAATAGATCGTAGAGTCTATGGTTTAGGCACCAAAGCTTCTCCATTCTTCCCCCGATGTGGTTCTTCTTCTTCCAGTCAGGGTATTGACTGCTGAAGACATTGAGTGTTTCATCACAAATGTGTTAGATCTGAGTTCATGATTGAGATTGCAGACATCTGATGAAAACAACGAGAGGAGCGCCTTTGTTATGAGCAGGAGTTGCACAAGATGCATCAGTTAGTTATGAGATTATCAGAGTCTTCATAGTTCTCTGCTTCACCTTTAGTTTCAGATGACCCTCCAACTATCACAGTGATATTTCTCAATTTTATCTTTTGTCATTGTACTCTATTCTTTGTATTTTATGAGTTTTGTATGTATGTACTACTATGTTGTATTGTGAAAAAGAGTTACATGACACTATTCTATATATTTTATGTTTATTTTAAATGCAAAGTATTTATATATCCTATTTGTTAAATTATGCTTTTAGTTATAGTTCTATATTATCTCAACAACTTTTCAATGTATTTATATACAGTAATTAGAAAATAAAAAAATTATATAATAAATAATTTAGTAATGCAGTGGCCAGGCATTGCTAATTAGCGATGCCAACATAGGCGTCGCTAATTAGCGATGCTAATGTGAAGTCTCTAATTAGCGACGCTACATGGAGTCGCTATTTAGCGACGCTAATGTGAAGTTGCTAATTAGCGAGGCTATATGGAGTCTCTATTTAGCGCGATGTCTATGCTAATGTTGCTAATGGCGTTATGATAAGTCTATTTATTATCCCAATTTAACTATTAAAATAAATATTAATTACTTTGAATTTATTAAGAATTGATACCTTTTATGGATGTTTATAGAAAAGGAGCTTATAGATAGAAAGAGCTCGATTTTTGGAGTCCAACGATGTCGACACTCAAATCAGGACTATGTTTATCGGAAAAGGAAGAAAGAGATGATTCTCATGATTCTCAGTGCAAACTAAGGCAGGTGATTGGAATAGATGGTTGAAGAGTTTTTTTACGATATCTTAACGATCTTGAATCCGATTGACTCCAACTTTGATTAGAAAGAAGCCCTAAACAAGCTATAAAAGGAGGACCTATGGCAGTAGTTTTGGGGGAAGGAGTTTTCTACAAAATTATTTTTCTTCTTATTTTATTTAAATCATTGTATTTAGGCCTTGAAGAGAAAAATTATGGAGGAGATGCTGGCAGCAGCAATGCGCGGCTAGATTCCTTCAACTTGGGATGATGATAAGGCCTATAATCAGGTTTGTCTTTCTTTTTGTTCTTGATTTTATGTAATAAAAATATGCTCTTCTTTATATATCTTTCAAGCTATTTTTTTATCGAGGTTTTGATCTAGCATATGGCCTATACCCTCTATCGACATGCCGTGATCTTAAGATATGATATATGCTAAGAGAGATAGATCATAGTATGGTAGTTTAGATCTCTAACTTTGTAAATAATTAGATAGTTTATAACCTAAGAGGACGTGCCGTGATCTCCTGATATGGTACGTGCCTGACAAGAGATAAATTATTCTAACCTTGAATTTGTAAAAATTATTGCTAGTGCAACATAAAGAAAAGAAGATAAAACATGTTTGCATGGTGGATTCGAATTCCTAGATTACTTTTTTACTGTTTTAATTTTATTAATTAATTAGTTGTTATCTTTTAATAACCACTATTCTTAATATAATCCTTTATAGATAAATTTTCTTTTTTTTTTCATGAAATAATTGCCCTTGATCCCCGAGGATACGATCCCGATTCACCACTAGCTATAGTAGTGAGTAGGTTTTATTTTTGATAGCCAACGACAATGATCAAATTTTGGTGCCGTTGTGAGATTTAGGCACGATTAGTTTATGAAAAAAATAAAAAAATAAAAAAATTATTATGAATTTTTTCTTAATTTTATTCTTATTTTTAATTTTTTTATTGTTTCATTATTATTCGTGCTTCTATATAAAAGAAAAGAGTAAAAAAATTCCTTTTCTTTTGAATAGTTATTGCTCTCTTTAGCTTATTGCTTTTTTTTAGTTACATTAATTATTAGATTTCTTATTTTCTTTCTAACATAAAAAAATTACTTTCCTTCTTTTCACAAATCCACTTTTAACCTAATTAACTTTTCTTTTAATTAACTTACCTTAAAGAACCTAAAAGAAAATCCTAAGATACTTTTCATAAAATATAATTAATTTAAGAAAATAAATAATAATAAAAATAAATAAATAAAAAATAAAAATATAATAAAAATTATTTTATTTTTATACTTTGATTGACTTAGGTAAATTTATTTTCTACAAAACTCAAAATATTTTCATTAACATCTCATAATTTATTAGGAATTAGAAACTTAATCAAAAAATTTAAAGTAATTTGATTAATTTTGTTTGATAACTTCAAGAGCTTGACATCTGCTTGTTTCATATCATTTTCATAATTAACTTTAAGGGCGCAAACCCTTAATCAAGATAAGGTGGAGAGTTGATTACCCTTCCTTGGCCCACAAACTACATCCTTCATTTTGCATTAACCCAAGCCTTTAACTTTAAAATTAACTAGACATCAGCCCCTAAGGAACTCGAGCTCAATAAGATAAGGCACCCGAAAGAGTTGGATCGGGTCAGGATTGACTGATTAACTGGTATCTAGAAAAGGAAAGGAAAGTAATTATTTAATTAATTCTATTCACTTACCTAGTAAGCAATGGGGGGACCCCACTGACCTTACCCTTAACTGGCTAGTTGATCACTAATTTTTGACTTGGAGGGCTCCAAGGCAGTCTTGAAAGTTAGGAGCTGTCTAGATCTAGGTTAAGCCTAGAGTAGAGAGTTTAATCTTTGTTAACTTGATTGCTAATAATTATTAAACCCTAACTAAATTATTCTTCATTGCTCTTAGTTCTATGAATCTTTTAGGATATTTTCTTTAGAATCTTCTTCCTTCTCTTCTATTATATTAGTTAAAAAGAGAGAACTGAATTAATGTTTGTTTTAAAGTGTATTGGTAGGGTGTACGCTTGGTCTCCGATCGTTACAACCCAACCTCATACCCTTAGATCCTGAAATAGAGAGAACTTGTAGAGCAAACAGAGCACGCATTATGAATCTTAATAAAGAAAATAATCCACCACATCAATTGAAGGAGTACTTTACCCCTTCACAATATATATATTTACCATGCATACAAGTACCCAATAGAGGCTGTCCAATATGAAATTAAGTCCAGTATAATCCAAATGTTACCAGCTTTCCATGGACTTACAAATGAAGATCCCTACAAACACTTAGATGAATTCTTAAAATTTGCTCAACTATCAAGATTCAAAATTTCTCCGATGAGGCACAGAGGCTTAAGTTATTTCCTTTCTCCCTAAAAGATGGAGCTAAATATTGGTTAAAGTCACTAGATACTGTTATAATTTAACTTGGGATCAACTTCAGAGGGAATTTCTTAAGAAATACTTTCCTATAGGAAAAATGAATCAAATCAAAAAAGCCATAACTAATTCTTTCCAGTTAGAGGAAGAAATGTTTCATAAAACGTAGGAGAGATTAAAAGAATTAACTAGAAAATGTCCGCACCATGCAATACCTAAATGGCAATTAGTTCAATGTTTTTATGATGGATTATCAGAAAGGCACCGACAAATGGTGGATGCCTCATGTGGAGAAACATTTATGCTTAAAAATGAACATGAGGCATGGTAGCTTTTTAAAACTCTAAGTGAAAATTTCTTGCACCACATGTCTGCTACCCGTAGAGGTCCTCCCATAGAATCTAAGAGAGGTGGAATATACAACATAGGTCAGTCTATAGACATCTATATCAAAATTGATGAACTATCCCAAAAACTTGAATGAATTCTACAAGTTGAAACACGTCTTCCCCATCTACTCAATTACATGAGGTTTGTATAATCTATTCAAGTTCAACCCATTCTATAGGTGAATGTCCAGCCACATACCAATTTTCTGAGCTTGTTTAGGAGCAAGCCCACCAAGCCCAAACCCGAATGGCTTCTAGATTAGGAAATGATCCATATTCGAATACTTATAATCCAGCTAGCGAAATCATCCAAATTTTTTATGGAAATCCCAACCTATCATTAGTCTAACATTAATTAGGCTAACCATCAGGAGACCCAATTCAGAAGCATGTTGTATTCCCAATATCCAAGTGGTTCTCAACCTCCATCAAATAATTATGATCCTACTTTCAAAGCGAAGGTGTTACAAGCATTGAAAGGGCTAGAAATGAATACTCAACTCCTTCGCTCACACACACAATCCATTGCAAAACTAGAAATCCAGATAGGTCAACTAGCCATAGCATTAAGTGAAAGAGAATGGGTAAGCTATCGAGTTAGCCCGAAGCTAACCCTAGGAACCTAAACATCCAAGGATCAAAACAAGGAGCCCAGATTAACCAACTAAGTGTCATTCATACATTAAGATCTGGGAAACAAATAGATAATCAGGTGGGTGCATATGAAGAAGAAGAATTAGAAGTCCTACTACTTGAATAACTTATTGAGCTGGGTCAGCCGAAACACCTGAGGCATCAGAATCTAATGTAATGCCCAACCTACCAACTAAGCCCATGTCAGAAGGAGATAAATAAAAAATTAGGGTTTAGCACCATTCTCAAATAGACTTAAGTCCAATCGAAATTCAGCCCAATTCGATAAGATTTTGAAGGTCTTTAAGCAAGTTAAAGTGAACATCCTTTTACTGGACATGATCCAACAAGTCCCAGCCTATGCCAAATTTCTTAAGGATCTATGTACCAAAAAGAAGACCACCAATGTGCCCAAGAGAGCCTTTATGGCAGCCAATGTGAGCTCTTACCTATCAAACCATATGCTAGTAAAATACAAAGATCCAGGGTCACCCACTATTTCATGTATTATGGGGAATACTCTCATAAATAGGGCTCTATTAGATATAGGAGTGAGTGTTAATATATTGCCATACTATGTATATGAGCAACTAGGGTTGGAAGAACTAAAGCCTACAAAATGACCCTACAACTAGCAGATCACTCTTTGAAAGTACCCAAGGAATAGTAGAGGATGTGTTGATCAAAGTTAGTGACTTTATCTATCCGATGGACTTTGTAATTTTAGAAACTGAGCCGATGATAAACCCAAAGAGCCACATCCCAGTAATTTTAGATAGACCATTTTTGGCCACGCTAATGCCCTAATTAATTGTCGAAATGGATTAATGAAACTTTCCTTTGAGAATATGTCAATTAATATTAATATTTTTAATCTTACCAATATATCAAAAGTGACTCAAATTATGTTCAGGATATGTTTATGATCCAATTGACCTTAGTGACAAATAGCTTGACCTAGAAATCTACATAAACTAAGATGGGGAGCAAATTAATGAGGTTGCTATAATTGATGAAAAATCAAGATGAAAACTTTCAACTGAACACTAGAGAAAGTACCTGAAATTATCCAAACCATCAATAAAGAAAGCATACAAATTAGAACAAAAACCACTTTTCAAGTATCTTAACTATGCATACCTAGGTCCATCAAAAACCCTACCTGTGATTATTTTAAACCTAGACTCCTCACAAGAAGGAAAACTATTGAATGAGAATAAAAAAGCATTCAGATGGACTATGGCTAACATCAAAGGGACTAGCCCCTCGATCGTTCAACATATGATTCACTTAAGGGAGAAAACTGAGCTATAAGAGAACCCCAAAGAAAACTTAAACCAACCATGAAGGAAGTAGTGAAGAAAGAGATCATCAAACTCCTTGATAATGATAATCAAAGTGAGCCATGACGTCTGGCTGAAGACGTTAAACTTAGCGCTTTTTGGGAGGCAACCCAAAATTTTTATATTCTGACCTTTATTTTTATGATTCTTATTTTAGGAATAAAAGTCTGCTTCCACGGTTACTCCTAATATTACACGAGATATATCTCATCAGATGATATTTCTTCTTATTTTATTCTTTCTTGGTAATTTTTAAAAATTTTAAAAAAAAATTTATAAATCATGTGCTATGAAAGAAATTCTTGAGCAAAATTGAATAGAAAAAGGTAATAGAGTTAGAAAGTATTGGCTAATTACTATAGAGAGCCAAGAAGTAAACTAGCTATCAGACTTTTAGCGACCTACTTAGGCCATCTAAAGGCTATTAGCACTTTTATTGCATATGCACACTAATGAGGTAAACTAGGTATTAGTTGTTAGGTTAATTGGAAATTCAATTATTACTGAAAATTAGTAATTGATATACACCCCAATGATAAAAACTTAAATTTAAGGAAAGGGCTACCTACCTGATAAAAAATAAAAAGATATGTATATATAAAAATAAAAAAATAAGTCTAAACATTGATTTTTCATCAAGTAACTGGGCACCTTCGCCTAAGTAAGCATTGTTGTTCGCGTCAAAAAATGGGTAGTGTGAAGATATTGCTAAAATAAGATAATATATATATATCATGCGGTATGAAAGCTATCTCAGGTCATGTGCTTAATTTGAGGTGTATAGAAAATTGATCAAAGTAAGTGATAAGCGAAGATACCATTGTTCCTTACAAGCTGGTACCGAAATGCTAAGTTAGCCATCATAAACAAATGTGTTGTAGATCTATGGATGAACTTTAAGAAAGTTCTGATAGTTTTGACTATAAAATTTATGTCAAAAACTTAATACTTAGTTAGAGATACTGGCCAGCTTCTTTCAACCTTAAGCCTAGATTTGATTTTGCAAAAGAGAATCTTAGTGACACATGATTTTATTTTAATTACATTGCTAAGGACTAGCAATGATTAAGTTGGGGTCTAATAAGTTTATTTATTATCCCAATTTAACCATTAAAATAAATATTAATTATTTAAATTTATTAAGAATGATACCTTTATGGATGTTTACAGAAAAAGAGCCTAGATGGAAAGAGCTCGATTTTTGGAGTCCAACATGCACACACTCAAATCAGGACTATGTTTGCCGAAAAAGAAAAAGAGATGATTTCTTATGATTCTCGATGCAAACTAAGGCAGGTGATTGGAATGGATGGTTGAGAGTTTTCTTATGATATCTTAATGATCTTGAACCCGATTGACTCCAACTTTAACTAGGAGGAAGCCCTAAACAAGCTCTATAAAAGGAAGACCTAAGGCAGTAGTTTGGGGGGAGGAGTTTTCTACAAAGTTTCTTTTCTTCTTCTTTTATTTAGATCAATGTATTTATGGAAGAGAAAAATTATGGAGGGGATGCTGGCAGCAGCAATTAGATTCCTTCAACTTGGGATGATGATGAGGCCTGTAACCAGGTTATATCTTTCTTTTGTTCTGAATTTTTATGCAATAAAAATATGCTCTTCTTTCATATATCTTTTAAGTTATTTTTTGATCTAGTATACAGCCTGTATCCTCTATCGACGTGCCATGATCTCAGAATACGATATGTGCCTAAGAGAGACATATCATAGTATGATAGTTTAGACCTCTAACTTTGCAAATAATTAGATAGTTTATACTCTAAGAGGACGTGCCGTGATCTTCTGATATAGTACGTGCCTGACAAGAGAAATTATTCTAACCTTGAATTTGCAAAAATTATGCTAATGCAACATAAAGAAAAGAAGATAAAACCTATTGCATGGTGATTCGATTCCTTAATTGTTTCTCCTACTATTTTAATTTTGTTAATTAATTAGTTGTTATCTTTTAATAACCGCTATTCTTAATATAATCCTCTATAGATATTTTTTTTCTTTTTGTGAAATAATTATCCTTGATCCCCGAGGATACGATCCCGATTCATCACTAGCTATAGTAGTGAGTAGGTTTTATTTTTGACTACCAACGATAGCGATCATGTTGCTAATTACTGGTGCACATAGTTAGCTAAATTTCTTAGCGATCAGTCATTTAGCGATAATTTTTTTGGCTTCGCTGTTGCACTAGCAATGCTATTTTGAAGTCACTAAATTGAAGGATTCTAGTGTTTCCTTGATTCATTTATTGATAGGGTGGGATGGATTTAAAGTCAAGTCTTTTCCCCTTTCGTGGGTTGGGGTGGAATGGACTTGAAGCCAAGTCTTTTAACCTTTCGTGGGGTTAGGATTGGTTGGACTTTCATTGATCCATTTGCTCGCAGAGTGCAATAGACTTAAAGTAAGTCTTTTTTCCTTTCGTGCATAGTTGTCAAATCCGGTCCAGAATAAACCCGGCCAAGGGCTTGGGTCATTTGTTCAACCGTTGGATTACTAATTGAACTATCAATCAATTATTTTAATATAAATATATCTTTATATTAACAAAAATAATTTTTAATAAAAAATTTAAGGTTAACATGATAATAAAACCGTGATCCCATTCGGTAGGGCTGGGTTGATCGGTTCACGGGTAAACCGGATGGGTTGATTGGGTTATTTCGAGTCATTTATGCATCCGATTTTATGTTAGAACGGGACCGGTTTGGCCTTCAGATCTTAGTTCAACTAGTTCAACCGATCGATTCGGTATACTTTCGTGGGGTTAGGTGGACGGACTTTCATTAATTCATTTGCTCGCGGGATGGGATGGACTTAAAGTCACGGGGTTCGGGTGGGACAGACTTTTGTTGATTCATTTATTCGCCGGATGGGATGGATTTGAAGTCTTAAGTCTTTTACCCTTTCGTGGGGTTGGGTTGGGATGAAATTTCATTGATTCATTTATTTGCAGTTTGAGATGGACTTTATCGCATCCCATTCATTTTAAATTGAAAATATAATAAAAATTAAATTAAAAATAATAATCAAGTATAATATATTTTTCAATTGACATAATCGATTTTTCACAATACTCATTGCTTAAAAAAAGCTTTCTTTTTGTTCTTGATTTTTATGCAATAAAAACATGCTCTTCTTTCATATATCTTTTAAGTTATTTTTTGATCTGGTATACATGGCCTATCCTCTATCGACGTGCCATGATCTCAGAATACGATATGTGCCTAAGAGAGACATATCATAGTATGGTAGTTTAGACCTCTAACTTTGCAAATAATTAGATAGTTTATACTCTAAGAGAACGTGCCGTGATCTTCTGATATAGTACGTGCCTGACAAGAGAAATTGTTCTAACCTTGAATTTGCAAAAAATATTGCTAATGCAACATAAAGAAAAGAAGATAAAACCTGTTTGCATGGTGGATTCGGATTCCTTGGTTGTTTCTCTGCTATTTTAATTTTGTTAATTAATTAGTTGTTATCTTTTAATAATCGCTATTCTTAATATAATTCTATATAGATAATTTTTTTTTCTTTTTTGTGAAATAATTATCCTTCCCCCGAAGATACGATCCCGATTCATCACTAGCTATAGTAGTGAGTAGGTTTTATTTTTGACTACCAACGATAGCGATCATGTTGCTAATTACTGGTGCACATAGTTAGCTAAATTTCTTAGCGATCAGTCATTTAGCGATAATTTTTTTGGCTTCGCTGTTGCACTAGCAATGCTATTTTGAAGTCACTAAATTGAAGGATTCTAGTGTTTCCTTGATTCATTTATTGATAGGGTGGGATGGATTTAAAGTCAAGTCCTTTCCCCTTTCGTGGGGTTGGGGTGGAATGGACTTGAAGCCAAGTCTTTTAACCTTTCGTGGGGTTAGGATTGGTTGGACTTTCATTGATCCATTTGCTCGCAGAGTGCAATAGGCTTAAAGTAAAGTCTTTTTTTCTTTCGTGCATAGTTGTTAAATCCGGCTCAGATATAAACCGGCCAAGGGCTTGGGTCACTTGTTCAACCATTGGATCACTGATTGAACTATTAATCAGTTATTTTAATATAAATATATTTTATATTAATAAAAAATAATTTTTAATAAAAAATTTAAGGTTAACATGATAATAAAACCCGTGATCCCATTCGGTTGGGCTGGGTTGATCGGTTCACGGGTAAACTGAATGGGTTAATCGATTATTTGAGTCTCTTATGCATCCGATTTTATGTTAGAATGGGACCGGCTTAGCTTTCATATCTCAGTTCAACTGTCCAACCGATCGATTGGGTATGCTTTCGTATGGTCAGGTGGGACGGACTTTCATTAATTCATTTGCTCGCGGAATGGGATGGAATTAAAGTCGTGGGGTTCGGGTGGGACAGACTTTCGTTGATTCATTTATTCGCCGGATGGGATGGATTTGAAGTCTTAAGTCTTTTCCCCTTTCGTGGGGTTGGGTTGGGATGAACTTTCATTGATTCATTTATTCGCAGTTTGAGATGGACTTTATCACTTCCCATTCATTTTAAATTAAAAATATAATAAAAATTAAATTAAAAATAATAATCAAGTACATATATTTTTAATTGACATAATCGATTTTTCACAATACTCATTGCTTTAAAAAAAAAAAAAAAGCTTTCTCAACGGTATTTACTGAGACACTAAGAGAGAATGTCGGCTTCACAAGCTTAAAAATTAATACATACAAAATATCCTACCTCTTCTCAAACTTCTTAGCAAGACTTCCGATTGGTGGACTTTGACATGGCACAGTTGTAAAGAACAAAAGTAAATAAATAAATAAAATATAAAGAAAGAAAAAGACTTTCACTAGTGATGTGAAATCTAGTCCATCACTAAATAATACCAATAAATTTGACGAGGTTGTCCAACGAGATCCCCCATTCCTGGAGGAGAAGAGAGTTTTTTTTTTTTTTTTGACGGGGTTTTATAATTTTCCTAGGAGGAGAAGAGAGTATTGAATCATAGCTTGGGTATATTTTGAACTCCAATTATGGAATAGCACTGCCTCAAGAAAAGGCCCGAAACAGAGTTGTAGGGATAAAGCTCAGCAAGCACCAAAGGTGCATGATTCTACATTGACACAGTTGATTTAGTTGCTCTCTAATCACTGGTGTCTTCGATGGTCGCACTCAACAATCTTTCCTCAAGGCCTGATCATCCTCCAAGCATTCTCCTTTGATTTCTAGTACGTAAGCATTCTCTAAAGTTATTTTACCTATTTACTAGACTCGGATAGTTGCTATATAAATTGATAGATAAGCAGAGGCATCAGTTTTTCATACTCATCTCCTCAGCTTGCACTACTCTTGGCAGTAAACTGAAATCCATGATATTTGCACTACTTTTGCTGCTCCTCCTGTCCTCGGCACTGCTCATGTCCTCCTCGGTCAGGAAATGAGACAGACCTCCAAGCCTTGCTTGCCATAAAGCATCAGATAACAAGCGAGTCCCTGGAGCTCTGAGTTCATGGAATGACACCATCCATGTCTGTGACTGGGAGGGGATCACATGCACTCGCAAGCACAACCCGCGGAGGGTCTCAGCCTTGGAGCTCGAATCGCATGGTCTGACAGGTTCCATCTCTCCTTTCATTGGCAACCTCAGCTTTCTTAGAAGAATCGACTTATCGGACAACGGTCTCTATGGCGAGATCCCGCAAGAGATCGGTCGCTTGCGCCGACTGCTGCATCTCAATTTGAGCATTAACTCATTTGAAGATCTAATCCCAATGAATCTGACCTATTGTTTGGAGCTCCAGTTGCTTTATCTAAGCCGCAACAAACTCGTGGGGAGGATACCTTATGAGATAAGCAACCTATCCAAGCTTAGATTTCTGTCAGTTGAGCAGAACAACATCACCGGTGTCATCCCTCCGTGGCTTGGCAATTTTTTCTTCTTTGTCCACTCTTGCTGTAGGGGAGAATAATCTGGAGGGAGGAATCCCAAGAGAACTTGGCCAACTTGCACATCTCAAGAAATTGTTAGTGCATGAGAATATGCTCTCAGGTATCATCCCTGCGTCCCTCTACAACCTCTCATCCTTGCAAGTTTTGTCTGTTTCAGTAAACCAGCTGCAGGGAAGCCTGCCACTCGATATTGGCATCAGACTTCCGGATCTCCAACAACTTCTAATTGGTGGAAACCACTTTGGAGGACCAATTCCAGCATCACTATCCAATGCATCTGGACTTCGGTATATCGATCTCCCATTAAACAATTTTATGGGGCTCATGCCTACTGATCTTGGAAGATTGCAAATCTCTCCGACCTTAATATAATGGCAAATCACATTGAAGCAGACAATGCCCGCGGTTGGGAATTTCTTACTTCTCTCCAGAATTGCAGTTATTTAACAAGATTGGGTCTGGGTTATAACAAGCTAAGGGGTGAACTGCCAGCTTCAATAGCAAACCTCTCCACACAACTTGAATATCTAGTGATTGAATCCAACCAAATATCGGGGAGTATTCCTTTTGGGATAGAAAACCTGGTTAATTTGAAGGTACTAGGAATGTTTGAAAATCTTCTAACAGGCGCCATTCCGGAAAGCGTTGGAATTTGGAAAGCTTGGCGAGTTACGTCGTTTAGGCTTATTCAACAACAGATTTACAGGTTTTGTTCCATCCTCCCTTGGCAACCTAACTCAATTGTTCCGTCTTGAGTTGCATAGTAATGGCTTACAAGGACCCTTACCTCCAGGACTCGGAAATCTCCAGCAACTAGATGTACTAGATCTTTCTCGAAATAATCTCAGTGGTAACATACCTAAAGAACTCATGAGTCTTCCTTTTTTGTTGCATTACATCAACCTATCTAATAATTCATTAGTTGGGCCACTCCCAGAAGAAGTCGGCAGCCTGACAAATCTCAATATATTTGCTGTCTCCGGGAACAAGTTGACTGGTCAAATTCCAAACGCAATTGGCAAATGTGAAGTCCTTGTGTTCTTATTTATGAATAATAACCTTTTTAATGGAAGCATTCCACCATCTCTCAGTAACATAAAGGGCCTCAAAGGATTATTTCTATCACACAATTACTTGACAGGGAACATTCCTTCATCTTTGAGCAACATTAAGGGCCTTCAAGCACTAGATCTCTCACACAATTACCTTTCAGGGCCAATCCCACGTTCTCTCGAAGACTTGAACTTTTCAAGTTACCTGAAATTTGAATTCTTCGACGGTGAAGGTCTTAAATACTTGAATATTTCAGGTGGCTTAAATCTATCTTTCAACCATCTTACTGGGGAAGTGCCAACGAAGGGAACCTTCAAAAATGCAACTACAATCTCACTCATTGGCAATGATGGACTCTGTGGGGGTGTTCCAGAACTCAACTTACCCAAGTGCCCTGTGAAATCATCGAAAAAAAAACAGTGGTCTCAGCTGCTGAAATTTATTATTCCAATAGTTGTCCCAATCGTCTTTTTAGTACTCTCTGTCTTCAGTTTTCTTTATTGGAAACATAAAACAAAACAACAAACTTCGCCTGCTCCTTTGTCGGAAGATCAAAATCTGAGAGTTTCATATGCAGAGTTGGTGAAAGCAACTAATGGATTCTCTTCTACCAACTTGATTGGCTCAGGAAGCTATGGGTCTGTGTATAAAGGAATCATGGATCATGGCAATTCAATTGTAGCCATTAAGGTTTTCAACCTTCTACATCAAGGAGCTTCCAAGAGCTTCGTTGCCGAATGTGAAGCTTTGAGAAATATCCGTCATCGTAATCTCATCAAGGTGCTGACTTCCTGCTCTAGCATAGATTTTCAAGGCAATGATTTTAAAGCTTTGATTTTTGAGTTCATGCCTAATGGTAGTTTGGAGACATGGTTGCATCCTAAACCAAACAGGGATCATCATGCAAGTGGTCTAAGCATGAGTAAAAGATTGGATATAGCTGTTGACGTTGCCAATGCATTGGATTATCTACATTATCATTGTCAACCACCAATTGTTCATTGTGATCTAAAGCCAAGCAATGTGTTACTTGATAATGACATGTGTGCTCATGTGGGGGACTTTGGGTTAGCAAGGTTCCTATGTGAAGGTGCGAACAAATATATTTTGTCCTCAAGCACTTCAGTTGAAATAAAGGGCTCCATTGGATATATCGCTCCAGGTAACTTACTCTTTTTACCTCCTTTTCTCTATTTTCTTTTTCAAAACCTTTGAAGGATTGAACTCATATTTCCTTTTCAACATAAATCTTCTATCTATATAATATAAGTTCAGTCTAAGATATCCATGGAATGCAGAGTATGGGGAAGGTTATCATGTGTCCACCTCTGGAGATGTGTATAGCTATGGGATCATTTTGCTGGAGTTACTTACAGGAAAGAGTCCGGTTGATGGCATGTTTCAAAATGGCCTAACCCTTTGTAAGTTTCTTGAGATGGCTTTTCCTGATGGAGTGATGGACATTGCTGATCCACTATTGATCTTACCAGAACATATGAATATTGCTTTTAGCCAGCCGAATGGAGCGATGCAATGAGAAAAATCCAAGAATGCATGATTAATGTGACAAGAGTTGGGCTATCATGCTCAAATCAATCATGGAGAGAAAGAATGAGCATAAAAGATGTTGCAATCGAGATGCACAAAATTCGAGATATTTATAAGGCTTGCTAAGTTTCTCGAGCGACATGTGTGGGGCCAGGAACCCCACATCATTCTACCTTAGATTAGGAACTGGAATGCGATAGATCAAAATTATTGAGAATTTCATATTCCAAAGGAGCTTAATTTTTAAGTTAATGTAGTTCTTTTACCAAGTTTCATATGTATGATGTCTAGGAATTATAAGTGATACTACAAAGGCAAGGTTATATTTCTATGTGTACTGCATGTAAAATAACAAAACCGTTAAGAGAATAATTTCTCAAATTGTGTGAGGAATGGCATATGGTAATGAAGGGTCCTTTGCTCTGACTAGTTTTATTTTATTATTGGAAAGAAAAGCTAATCTTTGCCATAAAATAAACTCTATGGTTGCCATCATTTGTGCCTATTGTTGTATTAAGTAAGAGCTAAGTTTGGTAGAATTTGGAAACAACCCAAACCAATGGATACGTTTGGTCCAAGGATTATTGCTATATTTCCAATCTTGCAGATTCTAGTCAACATAATCGAAATAGGTTAAGAGTGTTAGGTATAACACAATAATAGTAGTCTTGGATTTCAACGTTAAGAATGAACAAAAAAGGTCCTCTATTATGTGTGTTTATCAATCTTTTGTCACTTGATTTTTTTTTATTTCTTATCAGAACATATGAATATTGCTTTTAGCCAATAGAATGGAAGCGATGCAATGAGAAAAATTCAAAAATGCCTGATTAATGTGGCGAGCGTTGGGCTATCATGCTTAAATCAATCATGGAGAGAGAGAGTGTGTGTGAGCATGAGAGATGTTGCAATTGAGATGCAAAAAATTTGAGATGTTTATAAGGCTTGCTAAGTTTCTCAAGCGATGTTGCCGCCGGGATCTGTCCTCCGATTCAGGCATGATTGGTCTCCTGATTGGACTTCCTCCTGGGCGGACCTGCACAAAAGTCCTTACGCAAGAGGCGTTGGGGGTGTCCCTCCGCGAAGACCCTCCGACGCTCAAGTCAATGGGGATCGACGATCAACTGAAATGAGGAGAAGGATCTCTCTGGGGAGTCCCTCCAGGGAGGCCAATCGGGGAGCTCGCGGGGAGCGCCGATGGCGGAGAAGGAGGAGGATGAGCAGTGAAAGAGAGAGAGTGTGTGAGAGTGAGAGTAAGCCAGGAGCTATGTACGGGGGCTTGTGCATACCTGAGAGAATCTGGGAGTGTCATATTTATAGGCAATCACCTGGATCTTGAGCGCCTTCTGGAAGGTTCGAAGGTTGTTGGGATACGGAGATGATTCGAATCAAGCTGTTGTAAGGCCGGTGGGATCCGTATCTTGTTCGTTGAAGGTCGACGACTGGGAGAGCTCTTTGATGGCCTGAGATCCGATGAGTGCGTAGGTCCTAGGCCGTTATTGTAGATCCTAGACCACTCCTCGATATGATTCTTTGTTTGGATTCTGTTACGCTAGACATAGGCTCTCCCGCGTCGGGTTCCACGGATGTGATGTCGAGCCATGGATTGCTCGGGGGTTTCTCGGGGAAGCCGAGCTATGAGTTGCTCAGAAAAACCGAGCTATGGGTTGCTCGAGGAAGCCGAGCTATGAATTGCTCGGAGAACCCGAGCTATGGGTTGCTCGGGGAAGCCGAGCTATGAATTGCTCGAGGAAGCCGAGCTATGGGTTGCTCGGGGAAGCCGAGCTATGGGTTGCTTGGGAAAATCGAGCTATGGTTGCTCGGGGAAGCCGAGCTATGAATGGCTTGGGAAAACCGAGCTATGGGTTGCTCGGGGAAACCGAGCTATGAATGGCTCGAGGAAGCTGAGCTATGGGTAGCTCGGGGAAACCGAGCTATGGGTTGTTCGGAAAAACCGAGCTATGGGTAGCTTGGGGGGAACCGAGCTATGGGTTGCTCGACCCGTTGGACCACACTAGTTAGCTCGTTCTTTATGGGCGTAATGTAGCGGGCGGAGGGATGGGGCTGATCTTAGTCCCTTCGCATGGTTATCAACGCAATGGCGATTTTACCCCTCAACACATGCCCCCACTCCCTAGTTCGAAGCGTAGGTTCGGGCGTAGGGAGTATAGACTTAGGTGGCACAATCCGAACGGGGGGACATATATTTGACATCCCACGCAATGATGCCCTAATTAATGCTGTGTGGTCGTCTTGCCTTTTCGAGGTGGATCCATCGTTCCTTAGGAGCGAAGGAAACAGCTGGGGAAGCGCCACGTAGGAGATCTCGATTTTCACACGCCTGTAGTGGCAGTTCCGGATGTCTTGGTTGAGACGCCTCATCTTCACCCTGAGGCGGTTTCCCTTGGGAAAAATGGAGTCATGGTGGCGCCATCCCTATTTGTAGCGCTCTTTCGCTTTCCCTTAGAGAACTTCATCTTTTTTTCTCAGCGATCTTGCTCAGCGTCTCTTTCTATCGAAGACATGGTGAGTCGAGTGACCAGGCTTCGGAGGTGACCTTGGCAGATCTGGAATGGATACGCCGCCTGTACAAGATCCCCCAGGATGTTACCTTGTTGCTCCCGATGGCTGAGGACAGGGTAACATCCGGATTGGGAGATGGAGCGTTCTGCTACGAGGAAAGTTTGAGGGCAGGTCTCAGGTTTCCTCTTCATCCGCTGGTGCAGGAGGTGATGAAGTTCTATAACATATGCTTCACCATGGTGGCTTCCAACAGCTGGCGCAACCTCATCGGATTCATCTGTTGTGCAGCCGTGTCGGGGTGACCGCGACCCTTCCGATGTTCAGGGTATGCTATAACTGGTCTCCGGGAGGGCCTCAGAGTGGCCTTACATCGGTCCCCGAGGTCCTTCAAGATGATTTCGGATAACCCGTCGTCGATAAAGGAATGGAAATCAAGATTCTTCATAGTCGAGGGGAATATTGGCTCGGATTTTCTCGGGTGTGGGGACAATACGTAAAGGATCCAGAAGCGCACCCGGAGTTAACTAGTAGGAGAAAAGGGATATGATCGTGTTACGCAGTAGTCGAGCGCTTCCGGCCAGTGCTCTTCTATCGGAGGATGCTCTCTTCGTGGCCGGATTGAGTCCTGTAGATCCTCGCTGTGAGTATCACTTCGTAGCCAATAGCTTACTGTGATCCATCTTTGGTTTTGTGCGAACTAATGGGCGAATCTTATTGCCTCTGTAGCCGAAAGGTCGGCGTTTGTAGATCAGATAGGGGAGCTGGGCAAGCGCCCAGGAGATCCGACTCCAGCAGCAAGCATAGGGCCGAAAAGAGGTCTCGTCCTTCCGCTCTCGCCCTCGGGGGATGAGGAGAGATGGTGATGATCGGCACTCTTCGTCGCCGCGGGCCGGAGGTATCGAAGCTCCGGCGGCGCATGATCTCGGCGCCGAGGAGGGTCTGTCAGGAGGCGAAGATCGGGATGCTGCCGGGATTTTGGAGGAGGCTGCCAAATTTCCTCCCCACCCGTTGTCGTTTTGTCCGACGATGGCGAGGGAACGACGCCGGTTCACTTGGAGACCCCCGTGGTCGGGGCAGCTCGGTCTCCCTCATTGGGGGCCAGTGGCTCGGAGAGGTTGCAGGTGGAGGTGGGAGAAGTGGTTACAACTGCCGAGGTTCGGCCTGTGCTGCTGGTGGGAGAGCCAGCGGGCGATGAAGGGGTGGCCGAATCCACCGAACCAGCGATCGAATCTCGCAGGGTGTTTTCTGGTGAAGGGCCTTCCGCCGAGGCACAGGAGGCCCCGGGGGAAGCCGAAGTTCCAGAGGAGTCTGTTGGGGTAGGGGAATGTTCAAGGAGGTAGAAGCAGACGAGGAGGAAGAAGGAGAAGGAGGGGAGCCGTCGAGCGAAGGGACGTTAGGGCTGGGGCTCCCCTTGCCGGAGCCGAAATGCCCGAGGCCTACCAAATGAGGGCTCTGGTGGAGGAGGCTGGCCAGCCGAGGGCCTCATGGGCTGCGGGTTCCTAGGTTGGCTCCCTGAACGCAGACTTCCACTCACGCGACCCGGAGGTGAGTGCCATGTTCTCCGCTTTGATGCAGTCCACGTTCAAAGGGGGAGAGGGTTCCTCGACATGAGGGAATTATTTGGAGGACCTCGTCGAGATGGCCTTTAGGTACACCGGGGTGCCGAATGAGGCTTTTCTTCTTCCCAAGATTGATGATCTTGCTCTCACGAGGATTTCCATGGATTACGCATCTCGGGTAAGTCGTCGCACCGAAGTAGGTTTTAGTCAGTTAGTTCGACTGCGTTCATTATATGTGCCATCCTTCTTACAAAATGCCCTGATCATGAGGGCACTAAAATGGCGCTTGCATCTGGTCGTTGGAGCTTGGGCTCGGGCCCGCCAAGAGGTTGATCACCTCAAGGAAGGGTGGATTCTACAGCTAAACTCTCTCGAGCCCTGGCGGTCCTCCAAAGGGAGCTCGAGGAGGCTCGTAGGGTTCATGCAGTTGAAAGAAAGGGCCTCTCGACTCGCAATGCAGGTCAACGAGCTTCAAGGCTTCCGCGATCAGTCCGAGAAGCTCAGTCTGGAGCTATCTCAGGTCAAGGTGGAGCATGAGAGCAAGGTCAGTTCCATGCAACAGTTTTTTGATAAGAGGTGGGACCAGTTGAAAGCCAGCCATGCTGAAGATAAGGGCAACTGGAGCAAGAGGCTCGAGAAGGAAGAGCATAGGTGTCGGCGGCAGTAGGACCACCTCATCCGTCTAAATAAAGAGCTCGCCGATACAAAGGATCGGCTAAAGTGGTCGGACGAACGAGCTGCCCGACTTTCTGATGAGCTCGACTACGCCCGTCAAGAAATTGGAGACACCCAGTCCCGAGTGGACAAACTAAAAGAGAGCCTTTGCCAAAATCAATCAGCTAAGTCTAGGGCTCTTAATAGGGTCCAAGTGCTGGACGGTGAACCAGCCCGGCGGGACGAGCAGGTAGGGTGCTATTTGTCTCATCCATTTTGGTTTTTCGGCTTTCGCTTTACTTGGCTTTTTGTCTGCAGTTGAACAGGATGAGCCAGGAGTTTCAGGAGCGGTTGAAGGCCTTCGAAGAGGAGGCGGCCTCGAGGCACCGAAGGATCTCCAAATTGGAGAAGCAATTGGCCGAGGCAAACGCGGGCCTCTTCAGCGGTGGAGGAGTACAAGAAATCCACCGAATTTACCAAGGAACGTCGGGCGGCCTGCACCGATGATTCCGGTTCGGTGAGGAGGAGGCACGGGCTAAGATTGCTCAAACTTATCCTGACCTGGACTTGTCTTGCTTGGAAGCCAGTATTTCGAGAAACGCACCTCGGGGGCCGAGGAAGACGAATACGAAGAGATTTCTGATGTCGACCTTGAACTGTTCTGGGCGTCGATGTTGTTGTCGAGGTATCTCGGCGAGACACCATCGGAAAGGGGAGGCCAAGCGATGTTCCCGCTGATGCTGCCGCAGGAGACGCTAGGTCTGATCCCAAGTCTTGACCCTTTAGAGGGCCATATGTATTTTCTGTTTCTTTTCTTTTGTAGTTTGATCGAAAATCAATAAATGGGTCAGTTGTTTTCATTTGTTTATCTTTCTTGGATGATTTCTTGTCATAAATTTTTGTCCCAACTGCGAGCGCTGCTTGGTTGGTTTTCTGGCTCGAATTTGAAGGAACATCTTGGTCGAGGCCAAGGCATAGGGATAGCCCAGACGAAAGAGTCGAGCGACAACACAGCTTGGTACAAAAGGAGGTTGAGAGACGATTCAATTCGGCTTACGCCGAATGACATAATGGTTCGGGTAGGGCCGAAGAATGAAATAGCTCGGCTAGGGCCGAGGATGAAATGGCTCGTCTAGGGCCGAGGGACGGAGTAGCTCGGCTAGGGCCGAGGGATGAAATAGCTCAGCTAGGTCCGAGGTATGGAGTAGCTCGGCTAGGGCCGAGGGATGAAATAGCTCGGCTAAGGCGAGGTAGTCCACCTTACTAGTGGCCAAACTGTGATTGTGCCTTTGACAAAAAGAGGGGAGTTTGTCCCCGAGCAGGGGGTTTGTTGAACCTTCGCTATCACCCCTTTATTCTTTTTGGTAAAGAGAGGATTTGGCCTTCGCATCTATTTATTACCCATGTCAGTGCTTTGTCTTTTCCAAGGCAGGTCGATTTTTGTTTCACCAAAGTAGGTGGTATGGCTCTGCAGCTAGCAAAAGGTCGCTCAGCACTTTCCGATGAACCTTTGCTGTGTCGATCTTTTCCAACACAGGTCGCTTTGGCGTGTGGTGTAAGTACTTATTTGCCATTGGAGGATGTTGTTTTCGCGGGACGATCCCCAGATCCGCTAGTATCTGCAAGATCGGCGGATGGTTTTCTACATTTAAAGCTCGTGATCCGGGATCAGAGATAATCTTTTGGCATGCATCATGGTTCGGGCGACGTGCTTGGCACGCATTGTGGGGTGCTGTTTTCATTTCAGGAGGCCACGTTGTGGCATGGGTTTGGTGTTTTGAATCTCGGGGCTTTCTGTTCTGATAGCTATTCCCGGTTCGTCTCCGCCTATAAAAAGGGGAAAGAGGGCTGTGTTGGGCCATCCCAAAGTTTTCTTTTCTATAAATTGTGAAGATACACACGATGCCTGTCTCTCTGGGGCTTAGAGCGGGAGGACCGAGCTTTCCTCCTGTAAGTCGTCGTCGTCCTTCGGACAGCTGGGGTGATGAAGGAGCCACCGGGGGGTGGCTTGCCCTCAAGAAAGGAGCTCCGGAGATCGTATGGAGCGCGCACAGGAGGTCTGTAGAGATCGCATGGAGAGCGCACATATACGCTTCCTGTGTGACCTTTGCGGTTCGCCTTTGGGGACGTAGGGTAGGAAGTGTACGCGGGCTCCCCATGACTTGCATGAACTTCTCCTCCTCCCCTGATTCGGATTCCTGGGCTCGTCCGCCCGAGGAATCTTTTGCCACGTGAGGAGGGGGTGATGGTGTGTCGCCCGCTAGCATATTGCCTTTTGACTTGGGCAATGGCTAGCGGTACACACTAGATTTGGGGGAGCGTCCTGGCATCGGGGTCCGAGCTTTCTTCCTACTCGTCGGAGGGCCCTTCGGTTGGGTGGTTTGGGGCAAAAGCCCATCCACCCTTTATGATTTCTCTGATATCTCGGGTTGGACACCGAGATATCATTATTAAGCGAAGCTGGTTGCAACGGTCGGGCCGAGTCGTCTGCTCATTATCAGCGCGAGCTGATTGGTTCGTGGCTTGCCTGATTTGTTGGACCGGATGCCGAAGCATCATAGTCACCCGAAGCTGTTTTGGAGCAGTTTGCCCGAGTTATGTACTCATTTTTATTTCATGCATTTTAATGCACTTGTAACGCCTCTCAGGCGGTTGTAATTTGTTTCGATGGCAATGAAATAAAGAAAGTTTTTTCTTTCTCCTAGTTTCTATTTCTTTTGTGTCGAGAGTTGTTGCTCCCGTATCGTGACATACTTTGCCACTTTGTTTTTTGCCTGAATCGAGGCTCGGTTCTCAGTAGGGGAGACCGTCTGTCCCTGTTTGAGGGGAGACCTGGGCGGTCGTGTGGACTTATGTGGTAAGCATGATTTTGGAACAGGCGTTTCTTCGAGGAGAGCTCGTATGTCTCTTTTGGGAAAGGGGAGGTCCTTTACCTCTACCAAAGCACTGCGAGGCGCTAACCTCGTCTTGATGTTTGAGAAGCTGCTTGGCTTGTCTGAGTTTTCAGATAATATCTTTCTTGGCGCAGGACAAGTTCCGGAGATATTGCTTGTCCTTGGCTGAGTATTTTGCTCTTCCGAGCTGATCGGGGCTTATAAGCTGCCCGAATTTAGATGGAACTCTGGAGATTGTTTGGTAGTAGAACATATTCCTGACTTTGGCCGAAGCTCGGAGATTTATTGCTCGGCCCTGCTGAGGTTCGGAGACTTATGACTTGGCCCTGCCGAGGTTTGGAGACTTATTGCTTGGCCCAGCCGAGGTACGGAGATTCATGGCTCGGCCCTGCCGAGGTTCGGAGATTCATCGCTCGGCCCTGCCGAGGTTCGGAGATTTATCGCTCGGCCCTGCCGAGGTTCGAAGATTTATGACTCGGCCCTGCTGAGGTTCGGAGATTTATGACTCGACCCTGCCGAGATTCGAAGACTTATTGCTCAGGATGACTCGGTCGTCGCCGAGACTCCTGATGTTTTGTTCCCATGTGATTCGGCGGGGACCGCCAAAGCGGAACGGGTGGTGCATGGGGACGCCCAATATTTATGTTTTGGTGGTTTCCAAGGAAAGTGAGCTAGCGTCAGCCACTGATGCCCCTTTTCATTTCCTCGCGCTTCTTGAAGGCGGCTGATTCAAGAAGATCCGATGGGGTTTCGGGAACATTTACTCCGTGAGGGCCGGCAGATCGGAAAGAACCCAGTTTCTAGAAGGAGGGGGGTTCCAGAGTAATTCGTCGATGTTTACCGATTTTCCTCGGAAGGGGCGCGACTCTTTGTTTCCTGTGGGTGCCAGCCAAAGTGGCGACATGTGGCGGATTCTCATGGGTCAGGATTTATGACCCGACTACTCGAGATACTCACCCGGGAGGTATAAATATGGATGAGAGGGTTGCCAGTATTTGCCATCCTTTTGGTTAGCCTCTCAACAGCTCCTGAGAGCGGGTATGGCTTCTCAGGGTGAAGGGCGATCGTCTGAAGAATCAGGCGTAGTCAGCAGTGGCCGCGGGGGCTTCCAGGGGGCCGTTCCTCCGTGACTGTTGATGGCATGGCCCTGGCGTCAGCTCTGGCAGGCCACGAGCAGCTGAGAAGTCGGTCAAGGAGTTTCTCACCATTTCTATGAGGGAGGCCGAGGCTCTCGTCGGGTCATTGACCAGTAGGAGGGGGTGATAGCGTCCCTCCATCAACAAGTTGCCGAGCTGACTCGGCGTGTGGAAGACCTGGCAGCTCCTGGGGGGATACAGTAGGCCTCTGCGAAGGCCATTTTTTTCACTTTTTCTTTTTGTACTTTTCCTTATAATAAATAAAGAGTAAACTCCTTTTTTGGCAATCCTTTTGTTCTCCGTTGAGACCGTTGTTTGGTTCATAAAAAAGGAAAAATCGTTTGTCCCTGTTCGAGCCAAAGGGGGACCTGGGCGGTCCCATGGGCTTACGTGATAAACCGTGGTCTCGTTTGCGGAGCGAGACAGGAGCTTGGGCGATAAGGTGCAAGGATATTGCTCGGGGATTTAGCAGTATGGGGGATTTAGCAGGGATATTACTCGGAGAATAGTTGCTCGGCCCAACCGAGGTTCGGAGAATAGTTGCTCGGCCCAGCCGAGGTTCGGAGAATAGTTGCTCGGCCCAGCCGAGGTTCGGAGATTCATCGCTTGGCCCAGCCGAGGTTCGGAGATTTATGGCTCGGCCCTACCGAGGTTCGGAGAATTCCTGCTTAAATAGATAACTTGGTCGTGCCGATGATTGGTAAGCAGCATCTGTTTTTCCTTATGATTTTTGGTGATATAATTTGTGGTGATTTATGTCATGAATTATGAAACAACATGCCAACAAAAATTTAAGAAGGCGAGCCTGCAAGGGCGTACCCTACTGGTGATACTTGCGGAGATTGTCCGAATTCTACGTCCGAGGGATGGATCTTCCGCTTAGATCTTGCAGCTTGTAGGTCCTGGGTCCGACGACCTCTGCCACTTGGTAGGGGCCTTCCCAGTTTGGAGCTAGCTTCCCCTGCTCCAGCGGTTTGGAGACAGATGCTTTCCGAAACGAGGTCCCAGGCAAGAAAGCTTTCCCTTTGACTCTGGAGGCGTGGTAACGGGCCACTCTTTTATGGTAGGTGGCTATTCTGATCCGAGCTTTTTCTCTGATTTCTTCCACTAGGTCAAGGTTGGCGTGGAGCTGCTCGTCACTGGCTTCCTCCGAGTAGCTTTCCACCCGCAGGGAAGGGAGTCCTATCTCCACAGGGATGACAGCCTCTGTGCCAAAGGCCATTCGAAATGGGGTCTCGCCTATGGGCACTCTCAGGGTGGTGCGGTAGGCCCATAGGACGTGGTGCAACTCGTCTGCCCACCTGCCTCGGGCTCTGGAGAGCCGAGCTTTGATCCCTTGGAGCAAGGTTCGATTGGTTACTTCGGCTGCTCTATTGGCCTATGGATGTCCAACCGAGGTAAGGCGGTGATGGATCCCGTGCTCCTCGCAGAACTGATGAAACTTCAGATTGTCGAATTGTCTATAGTTGTTAGTGATGATAGTGTGCGGGAGGCCGAAGCGGTAGATGATAGACTTCCACACGAAGTCCTTGGCTCGAGCCTCGGTTATTTGTGCAACTGCCTCCGCCTCGACCCATTTAGTGAAGTAATCGATGGCGAATAAAAATTTCCACTGCCCCGTGGCGAGCGGAAATGGGCCAGAATGTCCATTCCCCACTTGGCAAAGGGCCAAGCGGAGGAAATGGGGACCAAGCTGGCGGAGGGGAGCCTCTGAATACTAGAGTGTCTTTGGCATGGGTCGCAAGCTCGGACAAGGTTGTCTGCATCCTTCTGCAAGGTTGGCCAATAGTAACCTTGACGCAGCACCTTGTGGCACAGGGACCGGCTCCCCAGATGGTTGCCGCAAATCCCCTCGTGCACCTCCCGAAGGGCATAATCAGCTTCAGATGGGCGGAGGCATCTGAGCAATGGCATAGAGAAGGACCGCTTGTAGAGCTGGTCATCAATCAACACATAGTGGGTAGCTTGCAGCTTTAACCTTCTGGCTTCTCTCCGATCAGTCGGGAGCGACCCTTCTTTAAGGTACTTCAGGATGGGGTCGAACCATGATGGTTCGGCCTCAACTTGCATCACTCGGTCAGCTTCCGTGATACTAGGTCTCTCCAAGATCTTCAGGTGGAATTTTCGTTCGGTGTCCATTGATTCCGCAGTCGCCAGCCGAGATAGTAGGTCGGCACGGGCATTTTCAGATCTAGGAATCTGAATGATCTCAAATTCGGGGAAAAATTGAAGAGTAGGCTCCGAACCTCTTGGAGTTGGTGAAGGCATTCAGTTTCTCCACCTTAAGGCTGCGGGCGATCCGAGACCGGCCAGCAGGGCTTCATATTAGCTTCGTTGTTGGAGGCTGGGAAGGAGAAGCGGACGCCATACTCAAAAGTGTCCCCTCGGGCTGGTGAGGACTAAGCCTGCACCGGAGCGATGGGCGTTGGACGACCCGTCGACATGGAGGACCCCGGGCGCCAGATTTTGGTTTCTCGAGGGAGTCAGGAGTGGAGCCGTCCTCCGGGATGGTACATTGAGGAGGAAGTCGTCTAGCACCTGAGCTTTGATGGCTGGGAGGCTGGAATCGGATGTCATGCTCGCTCAGTTCGACGCCCATTTAGTCATTCTCCCTGATGTCTCCGGTGGTGGACCACCGCCTTGATGGGTTGGTCAGTCAGGACCGTCACAGAATGTGCCTGAAGTATGGCCGCAACTTCCGAACTGAGGTGATCAAGGCCAACACCATCTTCTCAATCCGGCTATACCTCATCTCTGCATCATGGAGAAGTTTGCTGACATAATAAATCAGCTTCTGGGCCTTATTTTCTTCTCTGACCAGCACCGAGCAAACGGCACCTTCTGAGACAGCCAGATATAGGAACAATGTCTCCCCAGAATTTGGACTGCTGAGGAGAGGGGGAGAGCCGAGGTACTTCTTGAGACTTCAAATGATTTTTGGCACTCGGAAGTCTATTGGAAATTCTTAGCCGACCGAGAGTTTTAAGAAGGGGAGGCATCTTTTGGCAGAGCGCGCCACGAAGCGGTTAAGGGCCGCTATCCTTCCGGTTAGGCGCTGGACTTCTTTAATAGACGCCGGGGTGCCATCTGCTGGAGAGCTTGAATCTTCTAGGGGTTAGCTTCAATACCCGCTGGGAGACCATGAAGCCGAGGAACTTCTGGAGTTAACGCCGAAGGCGCACTTAGTTGGGTTGAGCTTCATCTGATATTTGCGGAGTGTCGCGAAGCTCTCCGAGAGATCCTTGACGTGCTGTGATGCTTCTTTGCTTTTGACCAGCATGTCGTCGACGTATACCTCCATGTTCCGGCCGATTTGTTCCTTGAATACTTTGTTGACCAGCCTTTGGTAGGTGGCTCCTGCATTTTTAAGACCGAAAGGCATAACACGGTAACAGTAAGTACCTCGGTCGGTTATGAAGGCGGTCTTTTCCTCATCTTCGGGGGCCATCCGGATCTGGTTGTAGCCGGAGTAGGCATCCATGAACGTCAGCATTTGGTGACCCGAGGTGGCATCCACAAGTTGATCAATTCGGGGAGAGGAAGCTGTCCTTCGGGCATGCTTTGTTGAGGTCGGTGAAGTCGATGCAGATCCGCCACTTGCCGTTCAACTTCTTCACCATGACGACATTTGATAGCCAACTTGGGTAATTCACCTCCCGAATGAAGTTTGCCTTGATAAGTTTATCAACCTCCTCTTCAATAGCTCTCTGCCGTTCTGGGGCGAAGCTCCTCTTCTTTTGCTTGACGGCCGGTACATCTCGTCCACGTTGAGGCGGTGGATGAGAACTTCGGGGCTAATTCCTGGCATGTCGGAGGCGGACCAGCGAAGACATCGTTGCTTCAAAGAAATTCGATCAGCTCCCGCCGGATTCGCCTTTCAGCAGCGACCCGATCTTTATGGTTCATCGGGATGAGCCTCGTCCAATGGTATTTCTTCCAGTTCTTCGACTGGTTCTCCCGTTGCTCGACGAAGTCCTCCGAGCGTCCAGCCCATCAACTTCAGGCATTCTGGACTGAAGGCTGGTGACAAAGCACTGTCGAGCCATGGTTTGGCTTCCCTGGACAACACCAACTCCCCGCCCGGTAGGAATTTCATAGATAGGTGCGGGATGGAGACAATGGCTTTGAGGGACATCAGGCCGGGTCTCCCACATATCGCATTGTAAGGCAACCTAAGCTTGGTCACCAGGAAGTCCGTGTGAACAGTGGCCACAAGGGGCCAGGTTCCTGCCCGAACCGTTAGTGTCACGACCCCTTCCGGGACGATAACATTATCGGTGAACCCCATAAGGGTGGAGTCCACGGCTCGGAGGTTTTCATGAGTAATTTCATCTTGGCAAACACATCAAGGTACAGAACATTCACGGAGCTTCCACTATCAACAAGGACCCGACTTACATCGTAGTTATTTAAATTGAGAGATACAACAGTGCGTCGTCATGTGGGAACTGTATCCCTTGGAGATCATCGTCAGAGAAGGAGAGCTCACCCGTTCGCGCTTTCTTTGGCACCGAGCCTTCATCATCGTTTCTGGAGCTCGAGCGCCGGCCTCTTGAATCATGTTAATGTGGCCGATTATGGGTGGATTGGGAGGAGGAGGAGGCTGCTGAGGCTCGGGCTGGCGGTCACCCCCTTGTCCTGGCTCGGCGCCCTCCTGAACTGGTTCAGTCGGCCCGCTGGATCAGCCTCTCAATTTCATTCTTCAGCTGCCAGCATTCCTCGGTGTCGTGGCCGTGCTCCCGGTGATAGCGGCAGTATTTGGTGGGGTCCCTCCGAGTTGAGTTCCCTCGGAGAGGAGTTGGTCGGGGGAGCTGGCGCTCTATCTCCATGAGGATTTCGCCCTTGGTACAGTGAGTGGAGTGTACCGGTCGAATCGCCTGGGCGGGCTCCGGGAGCGATTTCTTGGTGGCGGCGGGGAGCTCTTTGGCGATGAGGCGGGCTCGCTGACGGATTGGTCGGTGCCTGTCCGAACCTTTAGGCTCTTTCTTCTTCGCCAGCTCAGAGCGGGCAGCTCTCCATGATTCTTTGACCCTGGCGTATTTGTCTGCCAGGGCCATCATATCAGAGAGGTTCGGGGGGTAGCTGACTTTCATCGCCAGGTAGAAGTTGCTCTCCTTCAAAACTCCCCCCGCTAGGGCGGACATAGCCACCTCATGATTAAGGTGGTCCACCTCCAGCATGGCCTTATTGAAACGGCCAAGGTAATTTCTCAAGGACTCCCCCTCTCTCTGCTTAACTTCAGAGGGAGTGGATCTTCATCGGTGATGGCGGCTACTGACGAACTGGCCGATAAAAAGATGGCTCAGCTCGTCGAATGAATCAACGGAACCTGGTTTCAAGGCATTGAACCAGGTTCGGGCAGATCCTCTGAGGGTGGAAGGGAAGGCGCAGCAGAGGATCGCATCTGATGCTCCGTGGAACATTATTATTGACCGGAAGCTACTGAGATGATCATCCGGATCGAAGAGCCATGGTAGGGCTCGATGGCGGGTAGCTTAACATGGGAGGGAATCACTTCCTCCATGATTCCTTTGGAGAAAGGGATGCCCTGCTCTGCCTTGGGCTGAGGCGGATGAGCTTGCTTGGGGCGTCCAGCTCCTGACGCATCTCCCAGAGTTGTCGGTGGATCTCCTCTTCAGATATAAGAGGAGGAGCTGGGCGAGGAGAGCGCGGGGATGGCATCGAATCATGGCAGGAGGACGCCGGAGAGAGGGACCGGGCTCGCCAAGATCTGGGAGGATCCCTGTTGTAGCCACCTTGTGGGACTGGTTTGTCCTCTTTGGGTCGGTGCGGGGGGTCCGCGGCTCCATGCGGACCAGAAGAAGAGGTGGCCGGAGAGAAGGGTTGCGGCCTCCTCAGGGAGGCGTGGAGTAGGGGCGGTTGCAAGGCGCTCCTAAACCAGATGGGTCAGGGCTTGGACCTGCTGGACCAGCGTGGCGAACTGATCCTGGTCACCGGGATAGCTGGCGGCGATGGGGTCTCAACTGGTGGCGGCTGCGGCGCCATGCTACTCATCGGATCAGGTCTCTGGGAGGTGACCTGGTCCTGGACTTCAGAAGTTGCTCTTCTTCGATTAGCCATTGAGAGGTTCTCTTTCGGATCGAGATCCTTGTCTCTTTTTCAAGTTTTAATGGGACTTGAGGCCCTTCCTCTAGCGCCAATCTGTTGCCACCGGGATCTGTCCTTCGACTCGGGCGTGATCGGTCTCCTGATCGACTTCCTCCTGGGCGGACCTACACAGAAGTCCTCACGCGAGAGGCATTGGGGGTGGCCCTCCGTGAAGACCCTTCGACGCTCAAGTCAGTGGGGATCGACGATCAACAGAAATGAGGAGAAGGATCTCTCTGGGGAGTCCCTCCAAGGGCGGCCAATCGGAGAGCTCGCGGGGAGCGCCGATGGAGGAGAAGGAGAGGATGAGCAGTGAAAGAGAGAGAGAGTGTGAGAGTGAGAGTAAGCCAGGAGCTGTGTACGGGGGCTTGTGCGCATACCTGAGAGAATTGGGAGTGTCATATTTATAGGCAAATCTGGATCTTGAGCGCCTTCTGGAAGGTTCGAAGGTTGTTGGGATACGGAGATGATTCGAATCAAGCTATTGTAAGGCCGGTGGGATCCGTATCTTGTTCGTTGAAGGATCGACGGCTGGGAGAGCTCTTTGATGGCCTGAGATCCGATGAGTGCGTAGGTCCTAGGCCGTTATTGTAGATCCTAGACCACTCCTCGATATGATTCTTTGTTTGGGATTCTGTTACGCTAGACCTGGGCTCTCCTACGTCGGGTTCCACGGAGGTGCATCTCGAGCCATGGATTGCTCGGGGGTTGCTCGGGGGAGCCGAGCTATGAGTTGCTCGGGGAAGCCGAACTATGAGTTGCTCGGGAAGCCGAACTATAAGTTGCTCGGGAAAACCGAGCTATGGGTTGCTCGAGGAAGCCGAGCGATGGGTTGCTCGGGAACCCGAGCTATGGGTTGCTCAGGAAGCCGAGCTATGAATGGCTCGGGGAAGCCGAGCTATGGGTTGCTCGGGGAAGCCGAGCTATGGGTAGCTCAAGGGGAACCGAGCTATGGGTTGCTCGACCCATTGGACCACACTAGTTAGCTCGTTCTTTATGGCGTAATGTAGTGGGCGGGGGATGGGGCTGATCTTAGTCCCTTCGCACGGTTATCAATGCAATGACGATTTTACCCCTCAACAAGCGATATGTGTGGGGGCCAGTAACCATGCATCATTCTACCTTAGATTAGGAACTAGAATGTGGATAGATAAAAATTATTAAGAATTCCCATATTCCAAAGGAGCCTAATTTTTAAGTTAATGTAGTGCTTTTACTAAGTTTCAAATGTATGATGTCTAGGAATTTTAAGTGATACTACAAATGCAAGGTTATATTTCTATGTGTACTACATGTAAAATAATAAAATTGTTAAGAGAATAATTTCTCAAATTATGTGAGGAATGGCATATGGTAATGACTAGTTTTATTTTATTATTGGAAAGGAAAGCTAATCTTTGCCATAGAATAAACTCCATGGTTGCCACCATTTGAGCCCATTGTTGTGTTAATATGATATAGTTTGGTAGGATTTGGACACAACCAAAACCAACAGATACGTTTGGTCCAAGGATTATCGCTATATTTTCACTCTTGCAAATTCCAGTCAGCATAATCAAAATAGGTTAAGAGTGTTAGGTCTAGCTCATAAATAGTAATCTTGGATTCCACTGTTAAGAATGAAAAAAAAGGTCCTCTGTTACTGTGTTTGTCAATCTGTTGTCACTTGATTGTTTTTTTTGTCTCCTTGCTTCAATGGCACAAGTAGTAAAAGATTGGTATCAATATGTTAGAAAGAATCCTAATAAGGCAAAAATGATGAATTTGAAAAAGATAGATCAAACAAAACTTGTAGAGAAGTTACAATAGAGAACGAAGCCTTATTAGTAATATTATTAACAAAAAAATATCCTCCAGCACATCTATTTCTTGTTTATGCACCATGATAGTTGAACCGGTACCTAAATCCATAAAGCAAGAGAAAGGGAGTTCTCCTTGCACCTATCTTTAATGATGAAAGCTGCACTAGCAATAAAAAGTATTTGTTAGATTCATTCTATCCATTTACTTAAGAATCATTTGGTAAATAATAGCTCCAAAAGAAAAGCCCAGTTAACTTATCAAAATCTTCTCAAAAACCAACTTGCATAGAATCTTTAACCACCTGCAATAGGGAACTACCCTCATGGGCAGAAAAAAAATTTCGTAGTTGATATTTCCTTTATTAAAAATTGATTGAGGTCATTAATTAGAAAGGAAGGAACTTCTACCAAATTTTTATGTGATCTTACAAAGGCTGTTTAGAAGATTGATAGGGCGGAGAGGTCTCTATCCTTGTTAAAGATACAAGAGACACAGAAATAGTTAAACCTCCCAAGCTCTAAGATATCTTTATAGAATTTTTTAGAGTAGAGAATCCATCTGGTCCTAAAGCCTTGGTACCACTTAAAGCAAATAATGCAAGTTGAATCTCCTCTAAAATGAGGTTTACATAATGGTCTTCTAGTTCAACTGAGGGATGCCCCGTAATTTCTTCCCATTGATTCCAATAGTTAGAGAGTAGGAGGCAAATATGGATTAAAAAAAAAAAAGAATAGAGGGCCTGATAAAATCATTTTGACTAGTCAACTCCACACGACAAGTAAAATTTGAAGTTATGAAGTCCTTTCTTTTTCTGCCACTGGCCATCTTGTCACAAAAAGCTGTATTTCGATTTTCTTCCTTTAACCAAGTGATGTATGATTTCTGATGCCAATACAACTCTTCTATTTCATATATGTCTTTTAAAGGCTATTGGAAAATCGTTCATGAGTTGTGCTCTACTAGGGTAGGACCATATTCTTTTACTTTTTTGCTTAAATGCCAATATCATGGAAAGCTTTCTCTTGATTATATAAGAACCTAGCAACTAATGAACCTCGATCCATATGCCAAACATCAAACCATACTATCACAAACTTCCATATTTTGGTATGCACCAAGTTTTTAAAACAACGTCATCAATATCACAATCATCTTACCATAGCATAAAACATGCCATAGGCATTTATACCCAAAATATAATATTATATAAGAACATAAGCTATGTCACTACAATAATCTTAGAATAGGCGATGCTAAAAAGTCATTTTTGATGCTAAAAAGCATCTGAAAATATCATTCCGACTTCTTGAAGTGTCGAAAAACTAATAGTGAAGGCAAAATTTTTCGACGCTTTTTAAATGCATAGACAACATTTTATCTTGACAACGCTTAAAAGCATCGGCAAGAGTTGAAATATCCCACTTCGGAATCTTGCCGACGCTTTTAAGCATCCGCAATATGGTTAAAATAAGATTAAAAAAAAGGTTAACTAAGAATAAAGGGCTCAAAATAAAGACCTCGCTCTTCTGTTTTGAAATCAGACTTCCACTTGCTAGGGACGAAGATTTAGTTGTTTGGCCAAAGCAAGCTTTTGCTTCTGAAAGATGAGAACAAAAGGGAAATTAATCAAATTTTTTGAAAAAGTTTAGAATTGTATCAAAGGTTCGGCTTTCCTTTTTTTTTTTTTTCCTTTTGATAGGAATTATATAATGTGGCGAGCGTTACCGGGTTGAGGGTGCTATGTTCTTTAAAGTCTTCCTCAAGGAAGGCAAACTACTCCTTGGAGAGACGGAGCTTCTTTCTTACAAGCCTGTTCTCCTCCTCGTCTCTGGCCTCGAGGAGGCTCTCTCCGCCTCTCCTTCGCTCTTGCCGGCTGCCACTACTCCCCTCTCGCTGCTGCCGCCGCCCCTGGTGGTGGAGAAGTCCATTTGAAAAAAAGAAACTATTCGGCAACAACGACACCACCGCCCCTTCCTACTCTTGCGCCATCGACAGCACCTGGACCTAGTTCACATCAAACCCCACGTCGAGACGTCCAAATTTTTAATGGTGGTGGTACACATGCTCACAAGTTCTGTATACACGAGAACGTTGTTCAGGTGCTGAAGAACGCAGTGGATCCAAGATTTGGCCAAAATATGTAGAGAATGTGTCAGAACTGCGGAAAGAAGTCGATTATACCAAGAAATCTTATGTTATCTTATCTTAACAAGATAAGATTTTGGAATATCATTTGATTCCAATTTAATTCTACTAAGAAAAATAGAGCACATCACATAAATACCTTCTTCAAGATCTTGAATCCTACCAATTTTACTCAAAAAATCCACAAGTTCAACCGCAGGGGAGGAAGGGGGGGCGTGGTGTGATCGCAAGAAATTTAAAATGGAGATTTTTCAACAAACCCTCAAGAACTCAAAATTGTATGAAAAACTAAACTAAGTCAAGAAAAGTATCAGAAGCTCACTCGTACCTAGCTGGGGCCGATGGCGGAGGAGGAGGGAAGATTGAAATGAGATTCCGAACGTTATGGTTCGATTGGAATCATTTTCGTCTAGGAGAAGGAAAGGGAGGGGAGCGCAGCTAGAGTTTCGTCGGTGCAGGAGAGACGGGAGAGACAGAGAGAGGAGCGCGGCAGCTAGGGTTTCATTAGTGCGGGAGGGAGGGATTTGGGAAGAAAAAGTCTGATGCTGACCCTCACCGGTTAACTGCCGATGCTGTGAAAAAGCAGTATTTTTCGACACTATGAAGTAGAGTCGGAAAGAAAGTGTTGCTACAACATATGTTAATGTATAACCAAAATATTTGATAAAATAACATGTTCAAATATAGGATGTGTTGCTGCGAAAAATTTGTTCTCTGACTCGAGCGCGCTCCGGCTCCGGGTTCGAAAACCGATCTCGACATTCGAGGTGGAACTGCAAGACAGTCCGTGCACGCAGAGGATTTCTTGGGATTGTCCTCCACGGGGGACCCTCCGACGCTCAAGTCAGTGGATATTCACAGCAAGCAGATGCGAGGAGAAGACTCTCACAGAAGAGTTCCTCGAGCTCTGTGGGAGCTTCAATGAAATTTTTCAGTATGAGAGCCAGTGATTGAGTGCATACCTAAGAGGTTTGAGGGCTGTGGTATTTATAGATGATATCTGATTCTCTGGGCGCATTGCGAGGGGTCTGAAAGCTGTTGAGATTCGAAACAGATTCGAATCAAGTTCGTATGAGGCAAGTAGGGTCCGTATCTTTTCAGTTAGAAGATCGACGGCTAGGAGAGCTAGTTGATGCCTTGAGATTCAGCGATCGCGTAGGTTCTAGGCCACCTCATGACCCTTAGGCCACTTCTGGGCATGATTCTCCGTTTGAAATCTTATTCAGTTATGGCGAATTTAAACTCTCCCACGCCAGATTCCGCAGAGGTATTCGAGCACCTTGGTCTGACCGAGGTAGGGGACAACTTGGTTTTCGAAGTATAAGATGGTTCGGGTTGCCGAGGTACAAAGATGGCTCGGGTTGCCAAGGTACAAAGATAGCTCAGTCTGCCGAAGTATAGGATGGCTTGGGTTGTCGAGGCAACCCAACTTTGCTAAAGGCGATTCAGCTTCACCGCTGGGCTGTTGTGACACTGCCGACGGGATGTTGGGATTGGACTTGACCCAATTATCGAGGTGCATGGGTATTAACGCAATGATAATTTTACTCTCATCACATGCCCCCCACTCCCTAGTCCGAAGTGTAAATTCGGATATAGGGAGTAGAGTTCTGGAATAACCTTATTCAGGGGGATCCGAAGGGTCAGCAATGATAATCTTGTAAATGACAAGTTACCATTTTGTCATCATTTTTGTCGCTGCTCGAGGAGGAAACACCCCGTTTCCAGCAGGCTGCGATTGTGGGAGTTCACGTGGTGGGACTCCTTTATTTCTGGCACCCATATCGAAGTTTTGCATCTTGGGGTTTCTTTCTGGAGTGCTATTTAAAGAGGGCTAGGGTGGCGCTCTTTCTGCAATGCCTTCTTGCCCTTGCTATTGAGATCTTTCATTCCTTCCTAAACCCTTGCTCGCTCGTTCGTGTTTCGTTCCTTATTTCGTCAATATGAAGGGCCTAAGCGACGTTGCTTCAGAGATAACCTTCGAGGACCTAGACAGAATCCGTCGCCTCTACAGGGTCCCTCGAGATGTATCCCTATGGGTGCCAAAGACCGAGCATAGGGTCTCGATGAGTTAATCCATGGAGTTTTCTTCTACGAGGAAAGCCTTAGGGCAGGTCTCGGTTCCCTCTTCACCCTCTGGTGCAGAGGTGATGAGGTTTTATAATATATGCCCAACAATGGTGGCCCCGAATATCTGGCGTAATCTCATCGGGTTCATTTCGATGTGTAGCTGCGTTGGGGTGACCGCGACCCTTCCCATATTTCGAGTTTGTTACAACCTGGTTTCCGGAGAAGCTCTGAGTGGCCTTACATCGGCCCTTAGAAGTAGTTCAAAATGATTTCAGATAATCCATCTTCGATAAAGGAGTGAAAGTCCAATTTTTCATCGCCGATGGGAACATCGGCTCAGATTTTTTGAGGAGATGGGCGAGCTACGTGAAAGATCCAGAGGCATGCTCGGAGTTGTCCGAGCAGGAAAAGAGGGATTTAGAAACCCTTCGTGATGTTGGGAGCTGTCAGCCAGTGCCTTATTATCTGAGGATGCCCTTTTTGCCACCGGGCTTAGCTCCATTGACCCCCAAGGTGAGTCTTTGCTCTAGTGGTTGATATGTTTTAAGCAACTCCATTACTGTTTAATTGAATGTTTGCTGTGTTTCCAGCCGAGATGTCCGCATTTGTGGGCTAAATGAGGAAGGAGCTGGGTAAGCGCCACAGGGGCTCTGGCTTCGGGGATAGGCATAGGTCCGAGAAGAGGTCTCGTCCTTCTGAGTCTCGATGAAGGGGTCGAAGAAGGATAGTGTCGGCCGCCACTCTCCTATCCCAATAAGGGAGGAAGCGGGAGCGCAGGCCATGGTCGATGAGCCCTCCCTACCGGAGGGGGGTAAGTAGTAGAGGGAATCGTTGGGGGAGCTCGGAGGGAGTTGCTGAGGTTTCCCCTCTCCAAATAGTAGTCTTATGGATGATGCTAAGGAGACATTACCGGGAGCCGGTAGCCCCGTAATGTTGCGGGCTAACAAGGAAGGGACTCTCGCTTTGGTCGAGGGGTTAGAAGCGGCAGTCGCGGCTTCCAAAGTTTGCGCGGAGCCACCGTGGAAAGGTCGATGGAGGCCGAGGTGCCTCCTGCCGAAGGATTCTCCCTCATTGTCCCAAGGAGTGCCATGGAGGAAACCGAGGTTTGTGTAGAGCCCATCGAGATGAAGCGCTGCCTACCGAGGAAGAGGAAGAAGAAGAAGAAGGATCACCGAGCGGGGGAATGCCCGGGCTAAGGATCCTTCAGTGGGGCTGAAGCATCCGAGGCCCCGCGGGCTAGAGCTCTAGTGGAGGAGGCCAAGCAGATGGCGGCCCCTCATGTGAAGCTCCTTAGGCCAGTTCTTCGGCCGTGGGTTCCATTATTCCTGGTTCGGAGGTGGAGGACATGTTTGCCACCTTAATGCGATCAGTGCTGCATATGGAAGAGGGTTCCTCGCAGGTGAGCTTGCCATGGAAGATATTGTTGAGGCGGCTTTTTGGTGGTCCGGGGCATCGAAGGATGTTTTCCTTCTCCCCGAGATAGTACCCTGCCCTCATGATGATCGCTGCAAATTACACCTCCCGAGTAAGTAATCGCACTCAGGTAATAATTCTTGGTCGGCTGGCTCGGCCACATTTTCTAACTTGCACTCTCTCTGCAAATGCTTTAGCCACGAGGGCGTTGAGTTGGCGCTTGAATCTGGCCATGGGGGCCTATGCTCAGGCCAGGAGGGAGACCTCCGATCTTCGGACAAGGGTGGATTCGACCAGCAGGACTATCCAGGACTTTGTCGTCTATCAAGGGGACCTTGAGAGGATAAGCGAGTCCTACCAAGTTACCGCCAAGAAGGCTTCTCAGCTCAGGGTTCAAGTCAAAGAGCTCCAGGGCTTCCGAGAGCAATTGGACAAGGCCTGTCTGAAGTTATCACAAATCAGGTCTAAGCATGCCGACGAAGTCAATGCCATGCGGCTGCATTTTGACAAGAGGTGGGGCGAGCTGAAGAACAACCATGCCGAAGAGAAGAATAATTGGAGCAAGAGGCTCAAGGAGGAGGAGCGCAAGTGCCGGCGGCAGCAAGATCAGCTTGCTAGCCTGAATAAGAAACTCATCGATAGGGAAGATGGCTGAAATGGCAGCATGATCAGATTGCCAAACTCACCACTGATCTCAACCAATCTCGGTGAGAAATTGAGGATAAACAATCCCGGATCAACGACCTCAAGGAGGATCTCCAACAGAATAAAGCGGCCAAATTAAAGGCCCTCAAATAAGTTCACGAGCTAAGCGATAAAATGGCTCGATGAGAGGAATAGGTATTGCATCCTCTTATCTGCATACTTCTAGTGTTTTTCTTTTGATCATGTCTTCTCATGATTCGACATTTGCAGTTAGGTAGGATCAGGCTCGAGGTCCAGGACCGATTCGAGGCTTTGCAGATGGAGTTGGCTTCGAGCTGCCAAATGAATTTCGAACTTGGAAGTTAGCTATGGACGAGTACAAAAGTTTTGCTCGATTCTCGAGGAGCATAAAGGGCCTATGCCGATGCATTTTGGTTCGGCGAAGAGGAGACTCGGTCGAAGATCTTCCCAGGCATATCCTGAGTTAGATTTATCTTTCCTGGAGGCTGAGCTTTACGATACTCGTACCTCGAGGGCTGAAGATGCTGAGTATGAAAATATCTCGGATGTCGACCTCGAGACCATTCTTGGTTCTAACGAGCCCCTGGCTCCAGGGGGTATTTTCAGCCCGGTCGAGGAACCTGAAGTACCCTTATCAACCATACTTGAAGTGGGTGAACCCAGTCAACTTCCCCCGGACATTGCCGAGCGGACCCCTGGAAGCAATTCGAACCCTAATTCTTAAGGGTCCTCATGTATTTTTTACTTTTTTAAACTTGTAATTCGGCGGGAACTTTAATGAATGAATCTTTTGTCTCCATCTGTTTGTTTCATCATTTTCATAATAAATTTTTTCTAACGGCGAACGGATCATAAACAATTCGTGTTTTTAGGTCGGATTACTCTTGGGAGTTTCGAATTAAATATCCAACTTAGTCGAAACTGAATTGACTTGTTCCCGATGTATAAAACCGTTTGGTTTTGCTACAGAATGTTATTCCACTTTACTTCAAGTGAGTTGAATAATTCGAAATGCACGAGTTAGCTCGGTTTGCCGAAGCATAAGATAGTTCGGCTCGAAATAACCGAAACCTATGAAAATATCTCGGTTGGGACCGAGGTTAGATGGATAGTTCGGTCTATCCGAAGCAAGAAGTCGGCTTGCTTTCCGCCGAAGTAAACGAATCGGCTTTGCAACTTGCCAAAGGATGCTTCATTTTTTGCTTAAAGCATTTATCCCGTTGGCCTTTTCAACGCGAGTCCATTTAGCGTACGCGTCAAGTACTCAATTGCCATTGGACGACATCGTTTTCAAAAGGGGGATCTCCTAGGCTTGCCCATATCTCAAGGACCTGCAGTCGATTTCCTGCATTTAAGGCTCTTGATTCGAGATCAAAGGAAATCTTTCGCCTTGCGTCACGGCTTGGAAGGCGCATTTGGCGCGCTTCGGAATATGCCCTTTTCTCCTGAACCACCACGTGGCAGCACGGCCATGGCATTTCAAATTACGGGGCTCTCTCTTTAATGGTTGCCCCCGGCTTGTTATGTCTATAAAATGGGGAGAGCGGACCGTGTTGGGCCATCTTCCAAGGCCTTCTCTTTCTGTGAGTTGTAGGGGCTTTCATGGTGCATGTTCCATTGAGGTTGAGAGTGGGGAGACCGAGCTTTCCTTTTGAAAGCTGGTTCACCCCAGATAGCTGGGGTGATGGAGAAGCTGCTGAAGAGCAAGTAGTCCTCAAGGGAGGAATCTCGGAGGTCATATGGAGAGCACATGAGGAGGCACACAGAGGTCATATGGGGAGCGCATGTATGCGCTTCCTGTGTGGCCTTTGTCACTTGCCATGGGGAACCATAGGAAACGCAAAGCATACGTATTCCCCATGGTAGACAGGAACTCACCTCCTTCCTCAATTTGGATCCCTCAGTTCATCTGCCTGAGGGGGCTTTTCTCGAGGAGGAGGGAGGTGAGTGGTGTTGGTCGCTGGTTCCCTGTCCATGTTGTTGGGCAGCGGCTAGCAGCTCAGCATCCCACTTGGGGAGGAGGCATCCTCAGCATCGGCATCCACAGGTCTTAGCCCGGTTTGGATCTCTTAATTCATTTAGAGGATCCGTGGATGGCCGGCTTTGCTCTTTGGTATTAACCAGTGACTCAACGGAGTTGTCTGGTTTCTCTGATTTCTTGGGTCGGATGTAGAAACATCATTATCAATCGAAGCTGCTCGTTCAAGCATTTATTTTATTTGTTTTTATTTCCTATGCTATGATGCACTTGTAATGCCTCTCAGGAGGTCACAATTTTCATTAATAAAGAAAGTCTTTTCTCTTTCCTTTTCGAGTATTCATTCCTTTTCTAACATGGTTGTCTTGAGAGTTTTCTTACACTTTCTGGATCGTAGCGTATTTTACATGTTTCCAGTAGCACTTTAGCTACTTTGCTTTTGTTAAGCATTTCAGCGATATTTAGTCCTCTATGGAGGAAGTGTTCATCTCTGTTTAGGTCAGAGGGAGGCTTGAGCGGCCTTGCTAACTTGCAATGTAGACATAGCCATTCTCAAGAGACAGAGTAGGTTTTTCTTTGAAAAGAAATAACTCGCATAATATTGCTAGTGAGCAGGGAGAAGTCACTTACCTCCGCCGAAGTATAATAGGTCGTTTTAGCCATGTTAGAGCGTCTGAGAAATCACCCGGTTCGACCGAGGCTTCAGATAATATTCAGAGATATCACTCGGTTCGGCCGAGGCTTCAGATAATATTAAGATATATCACTCGGTTTGGCCGAGGCTTCAGAGATTATATTTTACTTGGTGCGGCCAAGGTACGGAGATATCACTCAGCTCGGCGAGGATTCAAGATTATATTTTACTTGGCATGGCCAAGGTACAGAGATATCACTCGGCTCGGCCAAGGCTTCAAGATTATATTTTACTTGGCGCGGTCAAGGTACGGAGATATCACTCGGCTCGACCGAGGCTTCAAGATTATAGTTTACTTGGTGTGGCCAAGGTACAAAGATATCACTTGGCTCGACCGAGGCTTCAATTATATTTACCTTGGTGCGGCCAAGGTACGAAGGTCGCTCGGCTCAACTGAGGATTTATAAAGATTATATTTGGTGTGGCTAAGGTACAGAAATTAGACCGAGGATTTATAAATATTATATTTTACTTGGCACGATCAAGGTACGGAGATCACTCGGTCCGACCGAGGATTTATAAAGATTATATATTACTTGGCACGGCCAAGGTACAGAGATATCACTCGGCTCGGCCGATGCTTCAAGATTATATTTTACTTGGCGCGGCCAAGGTACGGAGATATCACTCAGCTCGGCCAAGGCTTCAAGATTATATTTTACTTGGCGCGGCCAAGGTACAAAGATCGCTCGGCCCAGCCAAGGATTTATAAAGATTATATTTTACTTGGCATGGCTAAGGTACGGAGATCACTCGGCCTAGCCAAGGATTTATAAAGATTATATTTTACTTGGTGCGGCCAAGGTACGGAGATCGCTCGGCCCAACCGAGGATTTATAAAGATTATATTTTACTTGGCATGGCCAAGGTATGGAGATCGCTCGGTCCGGTCGAGGATTTATAAAGATTATATTTTACTTGGCATAGCCAAGGTACGGAGATCGCTCGGCCCGGTCGAGGATTTATAAAGATTATATTTTACTTGGCGCGGCCAAGGTACAAAGGTCTTCTGGCCCAGCCGGGGTTTATCAAATATATTTTACTTGGTGTGGCCAAGGTACGGAGATCGCTCGGCCCGGCCGAGGATTTAAAAGCCTGCTTCTCATTACATCTATCAAGGAAGGCAATAAAAATAGAACTTTGAGAATCTTTGAAAGTTAAATTTAATTCAATGGATAGAGCAAGTTGGGGGAAGGCGTACTCTTACTGATGATAGACGCAGAGATTATCCGAGTTCCACGTCCAGGGAATAGATTTTTCATTTAGATCCTGGAGTTTATAGGTGTTGGGTTTGATTACCTCCGTAATTTGATAAGGACCCTCCCAATTCGGAGACAGCTTCCCTTGCTCCAATGGCTTCGAAACGGATGCCTTCGAAGCACCAGATCACTTGGAAGGAAAAACTTTTCTCTGACTCTGATGGAGTGGTAGCGGGCCACTCTTTGTTGGTAGGCCGCCATTCAGATCCGGGCTTTCTCCCTGACTTCTTCTATCATGTCAAAATTAGTTCGGAGTTGCTCATCATTGGATTCTTCTAAATAGCCTTCTGTATGAGGGGAGGGGAGCCTGACTTCTACAGGGATAACAGCTTCTGTGCCGAAAGTCATCTTAAATGGAGTTTGGCCCGTGGGAGCCCTTTCAGTGGTTCGGTATGCCCATAGTACATGGTGGAGCTCTTCTGCCCATCTGCCCCATGCCTGGTTTAGCCAAGCTTTAATTCCTTGTAGTAGAGTTCGGTTGGTTACCTCGGCCTCCCCATTGGCTTGAGGATGTCCAACCAATGTTAGGCGATGGAGAATGCCATGATCCTCGCAGAATTCCCTGAATTTAGAATTGTCAAACTGCTTCCCATTGTCGGTGATAATGGTGTGGGGTAGACCAAAGTGGTAGATGATAGACCTCCACACGAAGTCTTTAGCTCGGGCTTCGGTTATTTGGGTGACTGCTTCGGCTTCAACCCACTTGGTGAAATAATCAATCGCAACAAATAAGAACTTCCTTTGTCCCATTACGAGGGGAAAAAGGGCCAAGGATATCCATTCCCCATTTGATGAAAGGCCAGGGGGATGATATGGAAGTCAGGTGCGCAGAGGGGAGCCTCTGGATATTTGAATGCCTCTGACATGAATCGTAGGCTCGAACGAGGTTATAGGCATCTTTCTGCATCGTTGGCCAATAATACCCTTGATGCAACACTTTGTGGCATAGAGCCCGACCGCTAAGATGATTGCCATAGATGCCTTCATGAACCTCCCGAAGAGTGTAATCGGCTTCTGATAGATGAAGGCATTTGAGCAATAGTATGAAGAAGGATCGCTTATACAGCCGATCATCAATCAGAACATAATGAAACGACTGCATTTTCAGCCTCCTTGCTTCTTTTCTATCAGCGGCAGCAGCCCTTCTTTAAGGTACTTGTGCAGGGGATCAATCTAAGATGGTTCATATCAATCTGCATCATTTGGTAAGCATCGGCAATGCTGGATTTCTCCAGGATTTTCAAGTGGAAACTCCTTTCGAGGTCCATCGAGTCTATTGTCGCCAGGCGGGACAGAAGATCGGCGCGCGCATTTTCAACCCTTAGACCTGGATAATCTTAAATTCAACAAAAAGGAAGACAGATCGCGCACATTTTGGAGATACCGAATCATGTTCGGCTCTCGAGCCTGAATTTCCTTTGCACCTGGCCTGCCACTAACTGAGAGTCGGTGTAGGCATTTAGTTTTTCAACTTTGAGCTTGCGGGCGATGCGAGTCCGACGAGCAGGGCCTCATACTCTGCATCATTGTTTGAGGCCAAAAAGGAGAAGCGGATGCCATATTCGAATGTTGCACCCTCGAACTGGTGAGAACCAGACTAGCACCAGAACTGCTTATGCTGGAGGATCCGTCAGCATGAAGCAACCACGGGGCGCAGGGCTTTGGTTGTCCAGGGGTGCCCAAACTAGAGCCATCTTCGGGTACGGTGCACTCGAGGAGGAAATACACCAGGACCTTGGCTTTGATGGCTGGACGAGGTTGATACTGAATGTCATGCTCGCTTAGCTCGATAGCCCACTTGGTCATTCTCCTTCATGCTTCTGGACGATGAATAATTGCTTGATGGGTTGGTCAGTCAGGATGGTGACAGTGTGTGCTTGGAAGTGCGGCCGCAGCTTTCGGACCAATGTTACCAGGGTCAAAATCATCTTCTCCACCCGAGTGTACCTTATTTCAGCATCTTTGAGTAATTTGCTGGCATAATAGATAGGCTTTTGGATCTTGCTTTCCTCCCTGACTAGCACCGAGCCAATAGTGTTTTCAGAGACCGCCAAGTATAGACTCAGTTTTTCCTGGTTTCGGGCTGCTAAGGAGAGGTGGTGAGCCGAGGTATTTCTTGAGATCTTCAAAGGACTTCTGGCAATCTGTGGTCCATTGGAAACTTTTGGCCGACCAAAGCGCTTTGAAGAAGGGAAGGCACTTTTGGCTGACCGAACAATGAAGCGGCTGAGGGCCGCTATTCTTCTGGTGAGGCATTGCATATCTTTGATTGACACTGGAGGGGCCATCTGCGTAGGGCTTGGATCTTCTGGGATTTGCTTCAATGCCTCGCTGAGAAACCATGAAACCTAGGAATTCGCCGAAGTTAACCCAAAAGCACATTTGGTAGGATTAAGATTCATTTGATACTTTCGAAGCGTCGCGAAGCTCTCCGCGAGGTCCTCGACATGTCGGGATGCTTTCTTGCTCTTCACCAACATATATCAACATATACCTCCATGTTTCGGCTGATTTGCTCTTTGAAGACTTTATTGACTAGCCTTTGGTAGGTGGCACCTGCATTTTTTAAACCAAAGGGCATAACACGGTAACAATAATACCTCGTCAGTGATGAAAGCAGTTTTTTTCTCGTCCTCGGCGCCATCCAGATTTGATTATTGTCTGAATATGCATCCATAAAAGTCAGCATCTGGTGGCCCGAAGTCGAGTCCACAAGCTGATCGATCCGAGGAAGGGGGAAGCTATCCTTTGGGCAAGCCTTGTTGAGATTGGTGAAGTCGATGCAGATCCTCCATTTGCCATTCAATTTTTTCACCATGACCACATTCATGAGCCAATTGGGATAATTAACTTCCCAGATGAATTTGGCCTTTATGAGCTTGTCCACCTCTTCTTCGATAGCCTTTTGGCGCTCAGGGATGAAGCTCTTTTTCTTCTATTTAATTGGTCAAAATGTCTCGTCCACGCTGAGGCGGTGAACCAGGACGTCTGGGTTGATTCGGGCATATCCGACGCGGACCAGGCGAAGACGTCAGCGTTCTTCGAAGGAATTCAATCAACTCTTGCCGAAGCTTTTCCTCCAGCTGTGAACCGACCTTTATGGTTCGGTCAGGCCGAGCTTCATCAAGTGGTACTTCTTCTAATTCTTCACGGCTCTCCTCGTTGCTCGGCGAAGTCTTCCCGGGCATCTAGCCCATCCACCTCGGCTTCCTGGACTGAAGGTCAGCAACAAAGCAATGCCGAGCTATAAGCTAGCTTCCCCGAATAATCTCCACTCCCCATTTGGTGGGGAACTTTATGGCAAGATGGCGAATGAAAATGATAGCCTTGAGAGATATCTATCCCGCCTGCTGAGGATGACATTATAAGGGGACCGAAGCTTGGTTACAAGGAAGTTCATAAGCACAGTAGCCACACGGGGCCAAGTGCCGGCTCGGACCGTCAGAGTGACGACCCCTTCGGGGATTATGGAGTCACTGTGAAGCCCAGTAGGGTGGACTCCACGGTTCAGAGACTTTCTACCCGGAATCTCAATCTCACAAAGGCATAAAAATATAAAACATTAACGGAGCTTCCGCTATCAATTAAAATGCGGTGTACATCATAATTGTTCATATTCAAAGATATAACCAGAGCATCGTCATGGGGGTATTGTACCTCCCGAAGGTCTTCATAAAAAAAGTAAGCTCATCGACCCGAGCCTTCTTTGGTGGATTTTCCTCCTCATCTGGCCGAGAGGACGGGGAGCCGGTCGCCGCTATCATGTTAACATTGCCGATAACCAGAGGATTCGACGGAGGGAGCTGGCGAGGCTCGAGCTGGTGATTCTCTTCATTGTTTGGTTCGGGGGGTCCTTTGAATCGGTCCAGTCTGCCCCGTCGGATTAGCCGCTCAATCTCATTCTGGAGCTGCTAACAGTCCTCGGTGTCATACCCATAATCCGATGGAAGAAGCAGTATTTGGTTGGATCCCTCCGAGTCACGTTGCCTCAAAGAGGAGGAGGCCGAGGAATTTGATGCTTGATCTCCATCAGGATCTACGTCCTTGGCGAGGTGGGAGGAGTGTAACGGTCGAACTTCGAGCCGAGCTTCGGGTTCGGTCTCGAGGCGGCGGCAGAGGAGCTCTCTGGTAGCGAGGTGGGCTTGCACGGCGGTAGGCCCGTTGCTTGTCTGGGCCCTTTGCCTCCTTCTTCAATTGCTCGCACGAGCCGACCTCCTGGATTCTTTGACCCTGGCATATTTATCTTCCAGGGACATCATATTAAAAGGCTCTTGGATAATTAACCTCCAGGGCCAAGTAGAAGTCTCCCTCCTTCGACACTCCTCTGGCCAAGGCAGACATGGCCTCCTCGGGGTTGAGATGGTCGACTTTCAGAGGGCCGTGTTGAAACGGACAAGGTAGCTCTTCAATGATTCCCCATCTCTCTGCTTAACTTCAGAGAGGGAATCAAATCTCCGTCGCTGGCGATGGCTGCTGACGAACTGGCTAATGAGCAAACAACTCAGTTCATTGAAAGAATCAATGGAACTTGGCTTCAAACCGTTGAACCAGGTTCGGGCAGATCCCCTTAGAGTGGAGGGGAAGGCTCGACACAAGATCGCATCAGATGCTCCGAAACATCATGATGGATCTGAAGCTGCTCAAATGATCATCGGGATCAGTGGATCCGTGGTACGGCTCAGTGGTAGGGAGCTTGACATGAGGGAAATCACCTCCCTCATGATCCTCCGGAGAAGGGAATGCCTTGCTCCATTTTTGGCTGGGACAGAGGGGCTTGTATGACGGCGTCTAACTTCTGACACCACTCCCGATGCATTTCTTGCATCTGTTGCCTGATCCCTTCATCCAGAGTGATAGAAGGGATCTGGAGATGAGAAGACGACAGCGGTGTCGAATCCTGGGAAGACATCGGGGAGAGGGAGCGAACCCGCCTGGATCTAAGCGGGCTCTTCCCTCCATCCCGCTATGGCGCTGGCTTTGCCTTTGTGGGTCGGTGACAATGATCCGCCGCTCAGGCAGATCGGAAGAAGAGATCACCGGCGAAGCATAGGCAGCGGCCTCCTCGTGAGGCTGAGAAGCAAGAACGACAGGGCCAGGAATCGCTTGGAGTCCCTGGACCAGCTGGGTCAATGCCTGGACCTGCTGAACCAGAGTGGCGAACTGGTCCAGCGTTACCATCATTGCTGCGGCGAAGGAGTTTCAGCTGGCGGTAGTAGTGGAGGTGCCACACCGCTAATTGGATCAGGCCTTTGAGAGGCGTCTTGATCTTGAGCCTCGAATGTGGCTCTCATTCGATTGGCCATTAGAGGATGCTTCTTCTGGTTTTTGAGTCTTGTCTCCTGAATCACAAGTTTATGAGACTTGAGGGCACTTCCTCTAGCACCAATCTGTTGCCACGGAAATCGTTCTTCGACTCGGCGTGCTCAGCTCCGAGTCTGAACACCGATCTCGATGTCCAAGATGGAACCTGCAAGATAGTCGCGCGCGCAGAAGATTTCCTTGGGGTTGTCCTATACGGGGGACCCTCCGATGCCCAAGTTAGTGGATATTCACAGCAAGCAGATGCAAGGAGAAGACTCTAACATAAGAGTTCCTCAGAGCTATGTGGGAGCTTCAATGGAGTTTTTCAGTATGAGAGCCAATGATTGAGTGCATACCTGAGAGGTTTGAGGGCTGTGGTATTTATAGATGATCGCCTGATTCCCTGGGCGCTTTGCGAGGGGTCTAAAGTGTTGAGATTCGAAACAGATTCGAATCAAGTTCGTTACGAGGCCAGTAGGGTCTGTATCTTTTCAGTTAGAAGATCGACGGCCAGGAGAGCTAGTTGATGCCTTGAGATTCAACTGTCGCGTAGGTTTTAGGCCACCCTCATGGCCCTTAGGCCACTTCTGGACATGATTCTCCATTTGGAATCTTATTCAGTTATGGCGAATTCAAACTCTCCCACGCCGGATTCTACGGAGGTATTCGAGCACCTTGGTCTAACCGAGGTAGGGGACAACTTGGTTTCCGAAGTATAAGATGGCTTGAGTTGCCGAGGTACAAAGATAGCTCGGTTGCCGAGGTGCAAAGATAGCTCGGTCTGCCGAAGTATAGGATGGCTCGGGTTATCGGGGCGACCCGACTTTGCTAAAGGCTACTCAGCTTCGCCACTAGGCGGTTGTGACAGCTGGCCGACGGGATGTTGGGATTGGACTTGACCCAATTATCGAGGTGCGCTAGTATTAATGTTATGATAATTTTACCCCTCATCAGGATGCATGTTGTAAAAAGTATATACAAAAAATCAATGTATCACATAAGAGTAGATGTAATATTCTTCTTCATATCATTACTCTAATTTCATTTAAAATATCCATCACAATAGTCAATTAATCCACTATAATTATAATTATAATTAAATAATTAATTTACAAAAATTTATAATTAAAAAATTACCTTTATATCCTTCTAGCCCATAAATTTAAAATTATCAATATACCCCTCATACTTAGACTTAAATAGGTTAATCATGGTCTAATAAGGTCAATATTGTTCTAATCTAATCACATAATCCATTAATTGCATCTAATTAAACCTACACTTGCTTAATTAGGTCAATTAAGGTTTAATCAGGTCATTAGGTAAATTTAATTAGCTTTTAATTAGACTAATTAGGGTCTAATTGGATTAAACCCAACATGAATTGGCTTGAACCTAACTCAATTTATGCAATTTCAGTAATTTGGCTCGCTGATTGGGTTTAAATTGAGTTCTGGTTCAAGAATTTAGGCTCACTTCGGGTTTTGGTTCACTGAACCAGGCACAATTTGGGTTCTGGTTTACTGAACGAGACTCAATTGAGAATTTGATCATTAATTTTGTTCTAATTTACATCCGGTTCATTAGATTAAACCAGATTTGAACATCCGGTTCACTGGATCAACTAGAACTAGGTTCTGGTTCAGAACTAGCTTAAATATGCCTGTGTGGTTCAATAAATCTAGGCTGGTCTAAATTGAACCTAATTCTGGTTCAGGTTTAGATCAAATTGGGTCAGGGTCAAAATTAGTTAAATCAAATAGAATCCCTAGGGCTAATTTAGATCAATGTGATCTCTGATTAAACCAATTGGAACGACTGAACTGAGTCAAACTTTGAACTAGATCAGGTTCAATCCAATCAATCGGCTAATTCACTCGATCGAGTTTAACCCAGATAAACCCAAATAAACCGATTGGGTATAACTTTGGTTGAACCAGCGAACGCCGGTTCACAGACTTGAGAATACCGAGTCTTCTTCTTCCCAAGGATCCCGATCACCATGGCCAAGCTCCAAGGTTGATCAGCCATGATCGATCAACAAACCTCATCTCTGGTGATGGTCCGCTGGAACAATGATGCTCAGCTATGGAAGCCGATCACCATGATCGGCCTCAAGGCGACTGATCAATCACCAGACCACCGATCGGCAGCGACAAACTCACCCGATCTAACCCTAGGATAGTTCCCAAACTCCGGTGAGCTCTGATCACTAGTCACGTACAAGATTGGATTAGCCAAAGAATCCACAAATTCACCCAGAAATAAGAAAAGGGCCCCGGGGGTACTCGGCTGTTCTTGGAACTTACGGGTGATGAATCAGCGATGGAAGGCCTGAGTATATATCCACCGATGATTGGTGGTGATCCGATCAGCTACACCGTGATCCAAAGTCAGCTAGCTACCTCCACAAGAACAGAGCGATTCAATCTACCAAGCACCACCTCCTCCTCTAAGGCCGATCCAGGCTTCGGCAAAGTAAATTTGGTTAGCTCGTAACGTACGACTAAAATTATAATAAACAAAATTATAATATTTTAAATTTAATTTTTATATTGAATAGAAAAAAAAAATGTATTATTTGTTATTCATTAATTTTTATTTAAATTTTAAGTTATATGATTTTAATTTGTTAATGAATTAATTAGGCTAACACATATGGGTTTAATGTATTACACTATCAAAATTAAAGACCTAGCTAGGGAAAGATTAGGTAGGGGAGGGAGAGAGTAAAAGCTAGGAAGGAAAAGAGAACGAAATGGTTTGATGGTCAGCCAGGTCATGGCCATGCACGGCGGAGGGCAAGGAAGGAAGTGAATCTGATTCGTTCATTATTGAACCTGATCAAGTGCATTATAATAACATTAAAGATTAAGGAAACACGCATGAAGACGATAAAAGAAGGGAATAAATAATAGTCCACTCCACCCACCCCATCCCACTCCACTTCATGAAAGGGTAAAAGACTTTGACTTTGTTATTTATGCTTTTTATTTTATAACCTTCGTATCTTTACCAAGTTCTCAACGATTATAATCCGTTGAAACTAATCACTTTCCCTGTTATACTTAAAACCCATCACATAATTTTTCAGGTGGAACTTGAGAGAGTATGTGTTGGGGAGATTATTGAGAAATTGTTGCCCCAATCTTATTGATTTTGATGATTACCAAAAGCCATGAGTATATTAAAAGATGCAATGAGTTTATTTACATGAGCAATGAATTTATTTAGAACAATCAATGAGTATGTTAAGTATGACTTTAATCAATTTGAAAGTAACTTCATGCTCCATGTTTAAGCTTTCAAAAAGAAATTTTATACTTCATATCTCAATCAATGAGTTTTTGGAACATTTCTTGAATTGATTCCTAATGACAATTTTATTGTATTCAAGTCAAAAATTAATTTAAAATGAATCTGGAACGAATTTCAAGTCAATGAAAATTCTCTGATTTTTGATACGTTCCGGAGCCGACTCTAGAGTTTCAGAGTCGACTCCACTCAGTATACAGAGATGTCTGTTTGTCTCGAGTCGACCCATGTGATTTCTCGAGTCGACCCCCGATTTTGTCGAGCCGACTCCATGACTGTGTGAGTCGACTCCGCTCAGACACCAGAGAATTATTTTTCTGAGCACTTCTCGAGTCGACCCCAACTTTTCATGAGTCGACCCCCGACTGTCAGGAGTCGACACCTTATTTTCGATGAGTCGACCCTTTGACTTTCTGAATATTTCTATTTTTGGTATCGCGTCTTCGAGCCGACTCGCCTAAAGCTGGAGTCGACTCCAGCAAATCTGGGCATATTTTTCTGAATGCCAACTCAGCGTCAACGGTAAGATTTTTCAATAACGGCTAGATTTCTTTGTGTCTAACGGACTATATTTTTGCAGATCTATAAATAGAGAGCTGTTTTCAAATCAAGAGACAGATATACAAATCAAGAGAGAAAAAGAAAAATCTTTCAGAAAAGAAAAAAAAAACAGAGCGTCATTTGAAAAATCCGAGATTCAAAAATAGAGTGAAAGAAAAGGAGTGAAATCAAAGGAGACTTCATCTGTGCCAAGTTCATCAATCCAAGAGAAGTCTAGAAGAAAATCCAAGAGCCATTCAAGAGCAAATCAAGAGATTTTCAACATTCAAAGAAAGAAGAAAAAGCTCAAATCAACTCCAACTTTCAATCCGTGAAGAATCTGAGCTGAGGCCGATTCACACTTCAAAGGAGTTGAGGAAAAGAAAAGAAGAAAAGCCTGCACTCAAATCAAATCTAAACAGGCTTTCTAAACCTTGCTTTTATTTTGAAATATCTGCTCAAAGGAGCTTTGTATTAAACTTACATTTTATCTTGTGTTTACTAATTCAATCAGAGGGATTGAATTAGTGGAGGTAGTTACCTCGTACAAGCTAAGGTTAGCTTGTGTGTTGGGTTTTGTGCTGGTGAGCCCGTGTAAAACCGGCTGGGTTCGTTGTGATCCCGGAAAACAACAAGTTTGAGTTGTGAGCTTGTAAAACAACTCGCTGTAATCGAGGTGATTATAGTGTGGACCCAAGTGAATCTTGGGAGTGGACGTAGGTGTTGGATACACCGAACCACTATAAAATTTTGTGTTTGCCGTGCTTTTTTCTCTCTTCTATCTGCTTTAACTTGAATTAATTGTTTGCATCCTCTCATCAATAGTTTAAATTATTTAAAAGGCTTAATTTTTAAAGAACCCAATTCACCCCCCCCTCTTGGGTTGCCATCTGGGCCAACAATTGGTATCAGAGCAAGTGCTCATTTAGATTTGATCACACGATCAAGAGCTAAAGATCCAAATGGCAACACAAGTTCAAGTTTTGCTGAAGGTCATTCTACGAATAGACCTCCCTTATTTAATGGTTCCAACTATTCATATTGGAAAGCTAGAATGAGGATATTCATTCAAGCTTCTGATTATGAATTATGGGGTGTATAATTAATGGACCTAGTACACCCACACTTATTGATGGCACTATTGTTCCTAAGCCCGAAAGGGATTGGAATGATAATGATAGGAAAATGGCACAGCTTAATGCTAAAGCCATGAATGTTTTATATTGTTCCTTAGATCTAATGAATTCAACCGAATCTCTACTTGTAATTCCGCAAAGAAATTTGGGATAGGTTAGAGGTTACCCATGAAGGAACCAACCAAGTTAAAGAATCAAAGATAAATATTTGTTCATAAATATGAATTATTTACATGGAACAATCTGAAACCATCACATGCATGTTCACTAGATTTACTGATATTGTGAATGGTTTGAAAAGTCTTGGAAAAATTTATACTAATCTGAACTTGTTCGCAAAATTCTTAGGTCATTACCAAGATCATGGGAAGCCAAAATGACAGCCATCCAAGAAGCCAAAGACCTCAACACTACCTTGGAGGAGCTTCTTGGATCTCTTATGACCCATGAGCTTGACAATGAAGCAGCATGTGAGGAGGAAACAAAAAGAAAAAGACATTGCCCTCAAAGCTGCAAAAGGAAGAGAGCAGCAGCGATGATGAGGATGATGATGAAGAGACAGCTCTTCTTAGCAAGAAATTTAAGAAATTTATGAGGAGAAAGAAACCCTTCCACAAAAGAAATTTGGAAAAAATGGAAGGAGAAAAGGAAAAAGAAAGGACAAGGACAAAGAGAAAGACCCCTTGATATGTTATGAATGTAAAAACCAGGGCATTTAGATATGACTGTCCGCAATTGAAAAAGCCTACAAGAAAAAGAAGAAAGCTATGGCAACTTGGACTGACAGTGATGAATCTTCTTCCGAAGAAGAAGAACAAAAAGAAGTTGCCAACATTTGCTTCATGGCAACGACGACGACGAGGTAAGTTCGAAAACCCCTGATGAATTTACATTTGATGAAATGTTTGAAGCTTTCAATGAACTTGTGATGATTTTAAATTTTGAAAAAGAAATATAAATCTTGAAAATGAAAACTTAAACTTAATTAAAAGAAAAATGAATTAGCTTGAAGTTAAAGATTAAAAGAAAAAGAAAACTTAAAGAAAAGAATGATTTTAATCAGAAATAGATTTAAAATCTGAAAACTAAAAACTACAAAAGATTTAAAAATCAAATAAACTTAGCTTTAGAAAAGAACAAAAGAAAATGACTCTCTAAAGAAAGATGTTAAAAATATAAAGACATTGTTGAGAAATTCACCTTAAGTTCAACTAAACTAAACATGATTTTAGATAGTCAAAAAGCTTTTTGACAAAGCTGGTTTAGGTATAACACAAGAAACAAAAATCTTTAAAAATATTTTTGTAAAAGCAACCAAAGTAATATACTTGTTTTAAATGTAATAAAAAGGTCATAAATCATTTGAATGCAAAACAAAAAAAAAAAAGTTAAATGTTAAAGGAAAGAAAATATGGGTTCCGAAAGGAACAATTTTGTTGCTACTAACCATGAAGGACCCAAGAAAGCTTGGGTACCTAAACATAAAGTTTGATTTATTGCAGGAATGTCTTGTAGCCAAAAGATCAAAGAAAAGTGGTATCTTGATAGTGGCTGCTCAAGACTATGACGGGTGACAAAGATGAATTCATCACCCTAGAAGAAAAGAAAGGTGGAGTTGTTACGTTTGGCGATAACGGTAAAGGTCAAATTATGGGCCTTGGTAAAGTTCGTATAACTCCATCTACATTTATTGATAATGTACTTTATGTTGATGGTTTAAAGCATAATTAATTAGTATAAGTCAATTATGTGATAAAAACTTTAATGTTTCATTTAAACTTCTTTATGCACTGTAACTAATTCCATTGATGATAGCATTGTTTTACTGGTTATAGACATGGCAATGTTTACTTGGTTGATTAGAAAATTATCTTGAGTGATCATTGCTTAATTGCTGATAATGCTAACATAAATGAAATTGGTTGGTTGTGGCATCGTAGATTAGGTCATGCAAGCACACACCTTATTTCAAAACTAATTAAAATGGATTTAGTTAAAGGTTTACCTAAACTAGATTTTGAAAAACAAAATATGTGATGCATGTCAATTTGGAAAACAAACTAGAAGTTCTTTCAAATCTAAAAATGTTGTTTCAACTTCTAGGCATTAGAGCTACTTCACATGGACCTTTTTGGACCAACTAGAACCACAAGTCTAGGAGGAAAGAAATATGGTCTAGTGATTGTAGATGATTATTCTAGATATACTTGGGTAATGTTTTTAGCTCACAAAGATGAGACTTTCTCGATATTCCTGAAATTCTTCAAGAAAGTCACAAATGAGAAAAACACTACCATAGTATCTCTAAGAAGTGATCATGGAACTGAATTTGAAAATCACTTATTTGAAAGTTTTTGCACTGAAAATGGAATTAATCATAATTTTTCAGCCCCTAGGACTCCACAACAAAATGGTGTAGTTGAAAGGAAAAATAGGACTCTAGAAGACATGGCCCGTACCATGCTATGTGAAAGTAACCTACCAAAGTACTTTTGGGCGGAAGCTATTAACACAGCATGTTACATCTTAAATAGAGCCTTAATAAGACCAATATTAAAGAAAACACCTTATGAATTATGGAATGAAAGAAAACCAATATAAAATACTTTCATGCATTTGGATGTAAATGTTTTTCATAATAATGGTAAAAACAATTTAGGAAAATTTGATGCTAAATCTGATGAAGGAATTTTTAGGATATTCAACAACTAGTAAAGCATATAGAGTATTTAACAAGAAAACCTTAGTAGTTGAAGAATCCATTCATGTAGTTTTGATGAATCTTTAGCAACTAGTTCTGAAAAGATTGATGATGAGGAAGATACAAACATAATTGAAAAAGATCTTGAAAAACTTAATATTGAAGTATCTTCAGATCATGAGCAAGAAGCTAAAGATGATGATTCACATAAGGATGATGATGTAATATTGATCATAATGATATAGATCTTCCAAGAGACTGGAGATATGCTTATAGTCATCCCTAAGGAATTGATTATAGGTGATCCATCTCAAGGAATAAGAACTAGATCATATATGAGAAATATTAGTAATCATCTTGCATTTGTATCACAAATTGAACCTAAAACTATTGAAGAAGCTGAAAAAGATAATAATTGGATGTTAGCAATGCAAGAAGAATTAAATCAATTTACTAGAAATAATGTATGGACTTTAGTTGAAAGACCTAAAAATCATTCAGTAATAGGATCAAAATGGGTTTTTAGAAATAAACTAGATGAAAATGGCATAGTAATTAGAAACAAAGCTAGATTAGTTGCAAAAGGATATAATCAAGAAGAAGGTATTGATTTTGATGAAACCTTTGCACCTGTAGCTAGATTAGAAGCCATTAGCTATTACTTGCATTTGCATGTCATATGAATTTTAACTTATTTCAAATGGATGTAAAAAGTGCATTTTTAAATGGATTTATAAATGAAGAAGTTTATGTAGAACAACCACCAGGTTTTGAAGATCACGAATTTTCAAATCACGTTTTTAAATTGCACAAAGCTTTATATGGTTTGAAACAAGCACCTAGAGCTTGGTATGATAGGTTAAGTAAATTCTTAATTGAAAATGATTTTACAAGAGGAAATGTTGATAAAACATTGTTTTTGAAAAGAAAAAGTAAAGATTTACTTGTAGTACAAATATACGTTGATGACATTATTTTTGGTGCTACTAACAATCTCTATGTCAAGAATTTGCTAAGTTGATGCAGGGAGAATTCGAGATGAGCATGATGGGAGAACTCAACTTCTTCCTTGGACTCCAAATCAAACAAAGCAAAGAGGGAATCTTTATCAACCAAACAAAGTACACAAGAGAACTACTCAAAAAGTTTGGTATGGAATCAATGAAACCCCTCGGAACACCAATGAGTCCTTCATGCAAGCTGGACAAAGATGAAGAAGGTAAAAGGTTGATCAAAAGTATTATCGAGGTATAATCGGATCCCTTCTTTATTTAACAGCAAGTAGACCAGATATATGTTTCTGTATGTTTATGTGCTAGATTTCAATCTGAACCTAAAGAATCACATTTAATAGCTGTTAAAAGAATACTAAGATACTTAAGTGGAACAAAAAATGTAGGTTTATGGTATTCTAGAGACTCCACATTAAACTAATTGCATATTCTGATTCTGATTATGCTGGATGTAAGTTAGATAGAAAAAGCACAAGTGGTGCATGCCAATTCTTAGGAAGTAACTTAATCTCATGGTTTAGCAAAAAGCAAAATTCAGTTGCATTATCAACTACTGAAGCTGAATATGTAGCAGCTGGAAGTTGCTGTGCTCAAATCCTATGGATTAAGCGACAACTTGAAGACTATGGTATCACACTTGATAAAACACCCATAAGATGTGATAACACAAGTGCAATTAATCTAACTAAAAATCCAATTCAACATTCAAGAACAAAACACATAGAAATTAGATATCATTTTATAAGAGAACATGTAGCAATAATGAAATTTGTCTTGATTATGTTAACACTGAAGAACAATTAGCTGATATTTACAAAACCTTTAAGTGAAGAAAGATTCTGTTATCTTAGAGGAGAGTTAGGGATTTGTGATCCTTTAGAATGAATTTGAAACCCCTAAGGAAATTTATCTAAAATTCTTTCAAATCCAATCTTAAGGAAATCTTATCTAGAATTCATATCTAATTGATCTCCAATGATTATTTTATCAATTTTATGATCAATTCCGGACATTTCAGATTCAGAAATTTATGTTTTTGCTCTGAAATGGTCTCGGAGCCGACTCGGTGAGTATCGGAGTCGACTCCGGTTTCTGCTGAAACTCTGGAGTCGACCCCTCTCTGCGCGAGTCGACTCCACTTCGGGATTTTCTGTGACTACCCGGAGTCGACCCCACACTTTGCGCGAGCCGACTCGAAGTGGTCCCAGGTCGATTTATCTAGGGCAGAGTCGACTCCGCTCATTTCTTCCTCAATCCTTCAAATACTCTCTCCAAAATTCCAAACCTCCAAAACCTTAAAATCCCTGATTAACCTTCCAATCATCAATGGCACCTAAAACCCGTGGATCTAGCTTGGTGCGGCCGGGTGAAGAGGAAGAAGGCGTGAGAAGACGTGAGGCGTCCCGTCGTGAGCCTTCTCCGAGCGGATTCCACCTCATCTCTTCTACTCCGAGTGCTTCTCCCCTGCCACTCTCAGGTAGATCTTAGCCGATAGAGTCATTACACCGGGAGGAAAGGTGGATTTTGAATTATTTGAGAATGAGGGATTTCTTGTGGGAGACAGTTGATTGAGATGGGTTGGGAGAAATTGTTCTTTAGATTGCCCACCTACCCGCTTTAGTTAAAGAATTTTACAAGAATTTGTCTAGAGGAGACATGGCTTAGTAGCAATTAGAGGAAATAGAATTGTGACAGATTTATCTAGATTGTTGGAATTACCCTTGTCTGGACTTCCACTTTTCTTCTGATGATAGAGCCCAGCTCTATCAGATTATTAAAAAGATTGTTGGATTTGAAGAAGTTTTGCTAATCAATTTCCTTAGAATTGAGATTCTCCACAACATCTGCAGTAGGATTCTTTCCCAAGACTGGGAGATTTGACTATGTTTCTGAGAGAGATATTTTGTAATGGATGCATAGTGACTGGAAGCCTATCAATCTTCCAGCATGATTATGGTACATTGCAGATTGTGGGAAAAGAAAAAGTTGCCCTATGGCATGATCTTACTAAATTTTCAAAGCCAAGGGATGTATTTCTGATAGTGAGCCAATGAGAATTTAAGACACTGATTTTTATAGTTTGGCCACTATTCATAGATGGGATTTGTAAGAAGAATGGAATGGGAAAGGAAAGGATGGAAGATAGAGCTAGATGCTGAGGCACCAGGACCTCAGTTAGACATTCATCACCTGACCTCCGAGCCTTCTGTTCTGTTCCAGCCTGCTCCTTTGATCAGTCATCTTCTCATCTGGGTTTTTCAGATCTTCAGTTAATGCAACTCAAAGTCTTCTTGATGATCGATAAATTAAAACTGAGTTTGAAAAAATTTATGAATTTAAAGAAACTCTTTATTCATTAGATGATCGGATCAAAGATTGAGTCTACTCTTAGCACTTCACCTTAAGTGGTGATCTAAAGAATATTTTTGAAGAACTTAAGGATATCTGTGGAGATGGAGAGACATATGCAAGTGCAACGCGAGCTTCAAGACAAAATTTGACTGCTTGCACTTTGTTGATGAAAGACTGGATTATGTTAAGATTCAAACTGAGGAATGAAAATATTATAGATCACTTAACTAGGATTGTAAGGACTCATTTTTGATGTAATAGATTTACTTTCAATGTAATGTTATGTTTTACATTTTGATTTGATGTAATGAAAATTTTGAATGTCAATGTAATCTTTTGAATGTTATCAATGAATTCAATTTGTTAAAAAATCTTAATTGAATTGATTATGCTTCTCTACCTTTTTGTTGATAACAAAAAAGGGGAGAGTTTTATAATGTATATGCATTTCTGATGAATGAATCAAAACTCATTGAGTTTCATAGGGGGAGCTACCTCATTCAGGGGGAGCCTAACTATGAAAAAATAAATTCTTTCAATCATGCATATACTCAATGTTTTTGTCATCATCAAAAAGGGGGAGATTGTTGGGGAGATTATTGAAAATTATTGCCCCAATCTTATTGATTTTGATGATTACCAAAAGCCATGAGTATATTAAAAGATGTAATGAGTTTATTTAATGAGCAATGAATTTATTTGAACAATCAATGAGAATGTTAAGTTTGACTTTAATCAATTTGAAAGTAACTTTCAAGCTCAATGTTTAAGCTTTCAAAAAGAAATTTTTATACTTCATATTCAATCAATGAGTTTTTGGAACATTTCTTGAATTGATTCTAATGTCAATTTTATTGTATTCAAGTCAAAAATGATTTAAAATGAATCTGGAACGATTTTAAGTCAATCAGAAAATTTCTGATTTTTGATACGTTCCGGAGCCGACTCTGAGTTTCAGAGTCGACTCCCTCAGTGTACAGATGTGCATCTGTCTCGAGTCGACCCTGTGATTTTCGAGTCGACCCCTGATTCTGTCGAGCCGACTCCTGACTGTGCGAGTCGACTCCGCTCAGACACCAGAGTTTTTCTGAGCACTTCTCGAGTCGACCCCAACTTTTCATGAGTCGACTCCCGACTTCAGGAGTCGACACTTTATTTTCGCGAGTCGACCCTAACTTTCTAAATTTCTATTTTTGGTATCGCTCGAGCCGACTCGGGAAAAGCATGAGTCGACTCCAGCAAATCTGGGCGATTTTTCGATGACAACTCAGCCCAACGGTAAGATTTTTGAATAACGGCTATTTTTCTTTGTCTCTAACGGATATATTTTTGCAGAATCTATAAATAGAGAGCTCTTTTCAAATCAAAAGAATCAAAGAGAGAAAAGAAAAATCTTTCAAAAAGGGAAAAACAGAGCATCATTTGAAAAATCCGAGATTCAAAATAGAGTGAAAGAAAAGGAGTGAAATCAAAGGAGATTTCTGTGCTCAAGCTCATCAATCCAAAAAGTCAGAAGAAAATCCAAGAGCTATTCAAGAGCAAATCAAGGATTTTCAACATTCAAAAAAAGAAAAAGCTTCAAATCAACTCCAACTTCAACGTGAAGAATCTGAGCTG
>UESW01004445.1:246195-269830 GCA_900491605.1 Calamus simplicifolius | reverse complement strand
AGATATACAAATCAAGAGAGAAAAAGAAAAATCTTTCAGAAAAAGAAGAAAAATAGAGCGTCATTTGAAAAATCTGAGATTCAAAAATAGAGTGAAAGAAAGGCGTGAAATCAAAGGAGACTTCATCTATGCCCAAGTTCATCAATCCAAGAGAAGTCTAGAAGAAAATCCAAGAGCCATTCAAGAGCAAATCAAGAGATTTCAACATTCAAAGAAAGGAAGAAAAAGCTCAAATCAACTCCACTTTCAATCCGTGAAGAATCTGAGCTGAGGCCCGATTCCACACTTCAAAGGAGTTGAGGAAAAAGAAAAGAAGAAAAGCCTGCACTCAAATCAAATCTAAACAGGCTCTTCTAAATCTTGCTTTTATTTTGAAATATCTGCTCTAAAGGAGCTGTTTTGTATTAAACTTACATTTTCATCTTGTAGTTTACTAATTCAATCAGAGGGTTGAATTAGTGGAGGTAGTGTACCTCGTCACAAGCTAAGGTTAGCTTGTGTGTTGGGTTTTGTGCTGGTAAGCCCGTGTAAAACCGGCTGGGTTCGTTGTGATCCCGGGAAACAACAAGTTGGGTTGTAAGCTTGTAAAACAACCGACTGTAATCAAAGTGATTATAGTGTGGACTCAGTGGAGCTTGGGAGTGGACGTAGGTGTTGGATACACCGAACCACTATAAAATTTTGTGTTTGCCGTGCTTGTTTATCTCTCTCTTGCTATCGTGCTTTAATTTGAATTAATTGTTTGCATCCTCTCATCAATAGTTTAAATTTATATTAAAAGGCTTAATTTTTAAAAGAATTCAATTCACCCCCTCTTGGGTTGCCATCTGGGCCAACAGTATGCAAAGCCGTGTCACGAGCCATGTGAAATGTAACAAAATGGTATCAAAGCTTAGGTTCAACATTCTTAGGAATGAGCTTAGGTAGAAAGGTAGAGTAGATGTGTAATTAAGCTAGATAAATTTAATATTAATCTTTCAAAGTCTAGTGGTTGGTATATTGAATTGATTTGTAAGTATGTGTAAATATAAGTAAAGATGGCTTATGGTTATGCAAGTGGATATGTTAGGAAGACAACTCACCAATAGCTCCACCATTTAGGTGGCTGCTATCAAAATCAAGGGAAGCATGCATTCATTATTGTGATTCAAGCGCAGCAATTGTTGCAACTTGAATATCAATTAATGGTGTATATGGCTTATATTAATCGCTTAGGTTTAGAGAGCATACGTACGGCTCAAAATACTTTTGATTAGGTGAGCTGTTTCTTGGTATAAAATTTTGATTAGTGTGGTGCAAATTTAGAAAATGTGATCAGAGTGACGTAACAGAAAAACGTATGGAAACCATGCTGCGAGATTGCCGCCCATATTATGTACGGATGCAGGAGGGGGGCTCTTCGTTCCTCGTTTCACCCCTCCCTCTGCCTCCTCCCTCTCCGGAGAGCAACCCCCTCTCTCTCCCCAAAGGTTCTCTCTCTCTCTCTCTCTCTCTCTCTCTCTCTCTCTCTCTCTCTCTCTCTCTCTCTCTCTCTCTCTCTCTCTCTCTCTCTCTCTCTCTCTCCTCTCTACTCTCTCTCCCTCGCTCCGCGCGCCCCACCTGAATGTGTGGATCCGAGGCTGCCCCTGCCTCGCCGGATGAAGGATAGCCTACCGTCCATGTTCACCACCGAGACCCCCTCCCGCTTATCTCTCTCTCCCCCTCTCTCTCATCCGGTATGTGCGGGACGGTGGACGGAACAGGGTAGGGTGTTCCCCTGTTTTGGCATTCGAAACGCCGCCATCCGGCTTTCTCTCTCTCTCTCTCGCTGTGACGATTAAGAAATAAGAATTAAGGAAAACCAACTCGTTAAAATGATTTTTCTTTCACCTTCGCGAATGTTCCATGGTGAATGAAGAGAGGAAACTCAGTGAGAATAATCGGTAGTGGAAGGAGAGAACAAGAGTCTTTGAGAAGCTAGCAGCTGGACACTCTTTTCTTTCCTTTTTCTTCTCCATTTCACTTCTTCTTTTTCTTCTTCTCTCTTTCTTCCTCCTGTTCTCTTTGCATCCATGCTCGTAAACTACCATTGGAGGGTGTAGTTTGAACCTCCTTTGCCATGGAGCATTGCCGGAGCCCAATCTAACGTTGTCAATGAGATAGGAAGGCCAAGAAAATTGCATTATTTTTTTCTGTTTTGCTTTTTATTCCTCTGTTCCATGGAAATTTCTTTGATTCTAACTAATAGGGTCGGAGATTTTCTAATCAAAGAGTAGATGTTGTAAGGATCAACTGTTGCAACAAATCTTCGGATCTGAACTAAAAAAATAGCGCCCAAACAAGTATAAAGATAACCACCTACGCAAGAGAAAGAAAATGACGTCATAGAATGGGAGGCTTAGAGAGAGAAAACAAAAAGGCGTACGCAAGGAATGCTTAGGAGAGAGAAAGTGGCATCCCATAAAATCGAGTAGTTTTTTAAACCGGTGCCTTTTGGCACCGGTTTTAAAACAAAAGAGTGGGAACTAAAAATTTAATTAAAATGGTGTTAAAGTAGAAAACGCCATTTCAAATGGCGTTTTCTATCTCTACATCATCATCCTTTGGCTCGGCCCCGTCAATAGAGATGCTAACGGGATGACTAGAAATCGCCACTTGAAGTGGCGATTTCAAACGCGATTTCAAATGGGTTAAAATCGCCACTTCAAGTGGCGATTTCAAGTCCAAGTGAAATCGCCACTTGAATTGGCGATTTTACTGTTGAAATCGCCACTTGAAGTGGTGACTTCAGTTCGGTTGAAATCGCCACTTCAAGTGGCGATTTCTATATCAATCAGTGATTACCCACTCGTGGCCTCCCAGCGATCCTAATCCTCTATTGTCTATTATCTTGTCATATCTATTATCAAGATAATAGGTATAACAAGATAATTCTGATTGTTATATCTATATCTTGTTATAGATAATATATAACAAGATAACTCTGATTGTTATATCTATTATCTTGATATAGATAATAGATATAACAAGATAATTCTAATTAACAGATAATAGATATAACAAGATAATTTTGATTAACAAGATAATAGATATAACAAGATAATTTTGATTGATAATGAATCTTAACCACTATCTAACCCTCTTTTGATTTGCTAGAAGATTATGCGAAGGAAGGGATCCATAGCGTTTAAGTCCCCATAAGAAAGTAAGTCTAGAGAAAGTCATCATTAGGATTCCGAAATCGCCACTTTGAATGGCGGTTTAACTCAAATGAAATCGCCATTTGGAGTGGCAATTTCAATTTAATGAAATCGCCACTTCAAGTGGCGATTTCAACTCTAATGAAATCGCCACTCCAAATGGCGATTTCATTGAATTGAAATCGCCACTTTAAGTGGTGATTTCTAGAGTGGCGATTTCATTGAATTGAAATCGCCACTTCAAGTGGTGATTTCTACTCCAGTCTTGCTAACGGGGCCGAGCCGAGAAATGATGACATGGAAGTAGAAAATGCCATTTGAAATGGCGTTTCTACTTTAACATCATTTTGATAAAATCTTTTGTTCATACTCCTTTGTTTTAAAACCGGTGCCAAAGGTACCGGTTTAAAAAACTACTCCCATAAAATCTCATGCCTCCTAACATCCTAGAGAAGAAAAAGGCATACGGATGGGAGAGAGGATGCCAAACTAGGGAGAGAAAGTTTATATATATATATATATATATATATATATATATATGAAGAAGTATTATAATAAAAGGCCCTTTCAATTTTAGAAGTGCTGACCTTTAGTTAGCCCATCAAAATCATGTGCTCAATTAAATGTCAACATATCAAATTGGAACAAGAATTTGTTTATTAATGGCGTTTGACTACAAGTTCTGATCTTACTCATTTTGAACTTAGTTTTTCTTGCATAGTTGTCAAACCCGATACGGACATTGACCTGGCCAAGGGCTTGGGTCACCGGGTCATTGGTTCAACCATTGGGTCACTGGTTGAACCATCAAACAATTATTTTAATATAAAATATATTTATATTAATAAAAATTAATTTTTTTAAAAAAGTAAGGTTAACATGATAATAAAACCCATGATCCCATTCATTTGGGCTGGGTTGACCGGTTCACGGGTGAACCGGATGGGTTGATCGGGTTATTCTGAGTCGTTTACACATTCGGTTTTGTGTTAGAATCAGACCGGCTTGGCCTTCGGGTCCCGGTTCAACCGGTCCAACCGATCGGTTCGGTTCGATTCTGACAACTATAGAAAACTAAATTTGAATATGAATACAAATATATCTATAGCAATAAGCCCACCTCTTGCCTTTCTCTGAGTTTTACTTTCGCTTAGGTCGAGCAATCCTAACGAAGAACTTCCTAACAAGGGGTAGTGGTGGCACATGTTGCAAGCAAGGGAGAAGTCTAAGTGTCAGCCAACAGCAGCTCCAAGCCCTATTCAAACTCCATGGATCTATCTATTCTCCAAAGCCAAATAAAGCAACAGAGGAGTTGTTAATTGAGCGACTTGGCACCTCAAATCTTCTTGGTTCAGGCATAGGTTCAACTATCATGGCGCATACACAACTAATAGGCGTGCCAAAAGATATTTTTTTATTAATAATTTTTCTAATAGAGTTTCACTCTATATTGCAGCTTCTCTGCAAGTTTTATCTAATCTATTTTATTCTGATTTCATTCATTTTTGCCTTATCAAGATTCTTGCTAACATTTTTCATGCTCCACTCCGAACTTTTTTTAATGAACAGGTCAAATTTTCTATTTGTGCCTTGGAAGCAAGGAGAAAAAAATCAAGTGACAAAAGATTGTCAAACATACGTAACAAAGGACTTCGCTACTGGGATCTATCAGACTAGAAACCTATCTATGATCCTTGGACCAAACGTATCCATTGATTTGGATTGTGTATGGATCCTACTCAATTTAGGTCTTATTTAATACATCAATAGGCTCAAATGGTGGCAACCATGGGGCTTATTCTGTGTCCAGGATTTGCTTTCTTTCCTGACATTAAAATAAAGCTAATCAGGGCAAAGAGCCCTTAACTTCCATATGCCATTCTTCATATAATTTGAGAAATTCTTCGCTTAATGATTTTGTTATCATACATAGTACACCCAGAAATATAACATTGCTTTTATTAATGTCACTCACAATTTCAAAACATCATATATCTGAAACTTGGTAAAGGAAATACATTAGAATTAATATTAGGCTCCTCAGGAATATAGGAAGTTTTAACAATTTTGATTTGTCTATGTTCTGGTTCATGATCTAAAGTGAAATGATGTATGGTTACTGACCCCCAACCATACAGCTTTCAAGAAACCCAGTAGTCTTATAGGCATTTCGAATTTTGTGCATCTCAGTTGCAACATCCTTCATGTTCATTCTCTCTCTCCATGATTGATTTGAGCATGATAGCCCGACTCTCACTGCATTAATCATGCATTCTTGGATTTTTCTCAATGCATCGCTTCCATTTTGCTCGTTGTAAGTAATATTCCTATGCTTTGGTAATCAACAGTGGATCAGCAATATCCAAGATTCCATCAGGAAAAGCCCTCTCGACAAACTTGTAAAGTGTTAGGCCATTTTGAAACATGTCATCAATTGGACATTTTCCTGTAAGCAACTCCAATATAAGGATCCCATAGCTATATACATCTCCAGAGGTAGATACATGACAGCCTGCCCCATACTCTGCAATCCATGGATATCTTAGCTTAAACTTATATTATATATAGAAGATCTACGTTGAATGAAAATATAAGTTTAATCCTTCAAAGCTTCTGAGAAAGATAGTAGAGAAAAAGAGGTTAAAAGAGTAATTAAGTTACCTGGAGCGACATATCCAATGGAGCCCTTTATTCCCACTGAGGTGCTTGAGGACTGAATATGTTTGCTTGCATCCTCATATAGGAACCTTGCTAAACCAAAGTCTCCGACATACGCACACATGTCATGGTCAAGTAAAACATTGCCAGGCTTTAAATCACAGTGAACAATTGGAGGTTGAGAATTGTGATGCAGATAATCCAATCCATCAGCAATATCGACAGCTATGTCCAACCTTTTGATCAAGCTTAGACCAGGCACATGACGATCCATATCTAGTTTAGGATGCAACCATGTCTCCAAACTCCCATTTGGCATGAACTCAAAAATTAGAGCTTTGAAATCATTGCCATAGAAATCTATGCTGGAGCAGGATGTCAATACCTTGATGAGATTACGGTGACGAATGTTTCTCAAAGCTTCACATTCGGTAATAAAGCTCTTGGAAGCTCCTCGATGCAGAAGATTGAAAACCTTAATGGCCACAATTGAATTGGTACAATCGATAATCCCTTTATACACAGATCCATATCTTCCCGAGCCAATTAAATTGGTAGAGGAGAATCCATTCGTTGCTTTAACCAATTCTGCATATGAAACTCTGAAATTTTGATCCTCCAACAAAGAAACATCTGAAGTTTGAGGTTTTGGTTTCTGTTTCCGAGAACGAAAAGAAACGCTTGAGAGTATCAAAAGGAGGATGACTATAACAACTATTGGAATCACAAACTTTAGCAATCTGGGAGTACTGTTTGTTTTTCAAAGATTTCACAGGGCACTTGGGTAACTGAGTTCTGGAACACCCCCACAAGTCCATCGTTGCCAACGAGTGAGATTGCGCATTTTTGAAGATTCCTTTCGTTGGCACTTCCCCCTCAAGATGGTTGAAAGATAGATTAAGCCACTTGAAACATTCAAGTATTGAAGACCACATCATCGGAGAATTCAAAATTCAGGTAGCTTGAAAAGTTCAAGTCTTGGAGAGAACGTGGGATTGGCCCTGAAAGATAATTGTGTGAGAGATCCAGTGCTTGAGGTCTTTGATGTTGCTCAGAGATGAAGGAATGGTCCCTGTCAAGTAATTGTATGATAGATATAATCCTTTTAGGCCCTTCATGTTGCTGAGAGTTGGTGGAATGCTTCCATTAAAAAGGTTATTGTTCATAAATAGAACTCAAGGACTTCACATTTGCCAATTGTGTTTGGAATTTGACCAGTCAACTTGTTCCAGAGACAGCAAATATATTGAGATTTGTCAGGCTGCCGACTTCTTCTGGGAGTGGCCCAACTAATGAATTGTTAGATAGGTCAATCATAAAAGGAAGACTCATGAGTTCTTTAGGTATGGTACCACTGAGATTATTTCGAGAAAGGTCTAGTACTTAATTGCTGGAGGTTTCCGAGGCTTGGAGGTATGGGTCCTTGTAAGCTATTACCATGCAACTCAAGATGAATCAACTGAGTTAGGTTGCCAAGGGAGGATGGAACAAAACCTGTAAATCTATTACTGTATAAGCGGAAAAGAATTAAATTGCTAAGCTTTCCAACACCTTCTGGAATGGTGCCTGTTAGTAGATTTTCAAACATCACTAGAACCTTCAGATTGACCAGGTTTTCTATCCCAGAAGGAATACTCCCGGATATTTGGTTAGAAGCAATCACTAGATATTCTAGTTGTGTGGAAAGGTTTGCTATTGAAGTAGGCAATACACCCCTTAGATTGTTATAACCCAGACCTAATCTGTTAAATAACTGCAATTGTTGAGAGAAGTAAGAAATTCCCAACCACGGACATTATCTACTTCAATGCGATTCCAGTTTATATTTAGCTTGGAAAGATATTTTAATCTTCCAAAATCAGTAGGCATGAACCCAATAAAATTGTTTTCTGGGAGAAGGATCTGAATAAGTCTAGAGGCATTGGTTAATGATGCTGGAATTAGTCCTCCAAATTGGTTATAACCAAGTAAAAGGTGTTGGAGATCTGGAAGTCGGATGCCAATATCGGATGGCAGGCTTCCCTGCAGCCGGTTTCCTGTAGCAGACAAAATTTGCAAGAATGAGAGATTGTAGAGGGACTGCGGGATGATTCCTGAGAGCATATTCTTATGGACGGCCAATTTTTCTAGATTGCAAGTTGGCCAGTTCTTTCGGGATTCCTCCCTCCAGATTATTTGTCCCTACAGAAAGCATGGACATCGAAGAAGATTGCCAAGCCACGGTGGGATGACTCCTGTGATGTTGTTCTGCTCGACTGACAGACATTGAAGCTTGGATAGGCTGCTTATCTCTACAGGTATCCCCCCAACGAGCTTGTTGTAACTTAGATCGAGCCTGAAGGTCTAAACAAGAAGTCAATTCACAGGGATTAGCTCTTCAAATGTGTTGGAGCTCAAATTGAGATGCAGCAGTCGGCGCAAGCGGCTGATCTCTGGTGGATCTCGCCAAAGAGAATGTTGTCTGATAAGTCAATTCTTCTAAGAAAGCTGAGGTTGCCAATGAAAGGGGACGGAACCCGCCAAGCCATGCGATGCCAGCTCCAAGGCTGAGACCCTCCGCGGGTTGTGCTTGCTGGTGCACGAGACCCCCTCCAGTCACAGACATGGATGGTGTCATTCCATGAGCTCAGAGCTCCAGGGGACTCGCGTGTTATCTGATGCTTTACGGCAAGCAAGGCCTGGAGGTCTGTCTCATTTCCCGACCGCGAGGAGGACATGAGAGGGGCTGAGGACAGGAGCAGCAGCAGCAAAAGCAAAACAAACGCCATGGATTCCAGTTTATTGCAATATATAGTAGTACAAGCTCGAAGAAAAGGTGATATATATCTCAGCTTTGTTCTTCTGTTAATTTACATAGCAGCTTATCTAACCTACAGAACATGCAATCTAAAATCAGAATTATTTCATCACAACTATCCGAGTCCAGCAATTAGTTGAAATAACTAAAGAGATGCTTTTGTACCAGAAATCCAAGGAGAATGCTTGCCGGATATGATCCAGTCCTGAGGTGGTGAAGATAAGCCAGAACGTCTAGATATTAAATTGACCTGTTGACCACCAACTGGGTTTTCAGCCTTAAGAATCGTTAAATCTTGCTCCCGCATCAGCTGGCAGCCGACTTCACGTGGAAGCATCCGTGGTTGCTAACTTATCCTGTGGCTTTTGAAGGCTACCCTCGACGAAGAACGAATCAGAGATTAGTGCATTAATATATGATAACATTAAAACTTTAAGGAAACCTGCAAGCAGACGCTGGAAGCAGCGAATAGATGATAGCAATTACTCCTCTTCTCCCGAGACTTGATTATAATGAAGCATTCGGTGGCTAGCAGGGTTGCTCCCATCCCAAAGAAAAGGGGAAGAACTTTTGGCTACCTCTTCACAAGACTTGGGTTGCAGTGAAGTAATCGGTAACCATCAGCGTTGCTGAGCCAAGTCTGCCCCATCTCCAGGTAAAGGGAAAGCGCTTTTTAACTTCCTCTTCCCCAAAGTTGGGTTACAATGAAGCAACTGGTGGCTTGCAGGGTTGCTGAGCCAAAAGCCAAACCCAACCCACCCCACCCTTGTGAAAAGGGGGACCCCTTGGCTTTGCTGCCTCTATTTTTCATTTTATAATTCACGTGTTTGGCAAGTTCTTCTCAACGATTATAACCCTCATGAAAAGGGGAAAGCCTTGGCTTTGCTGCTTTATAATCTTCGTTTTATAATCTTCACGGGTTTACCAAGTTCTTAACGGTTTAATCCTCGAAACTAATCGCTTGCCCAATTATGTAGCCTAGGGCTGGAAGTTTTGGAAATAAAATAATGACTGTTATGCCATATGGCAACCATTGTAAGGGAATTGATGGATCATGAAATAACAGTATTGTTTGATTGCAATATTGCTTGCATACTAAAATTAGTTTTTAATCCATGCCAAGCAATATTATTTATATTTTAAAATAAAATTTATTTTTTAAAAGAATACTCATATATTCGATACAAAAGAAAATTTAAAGGATATAAAGTTCTCTCTCTCTCTCTCTCTCCTCTATATATATATATATATATATATATATATATATGCATTAAACATCATTTGTCTTTAGATGTATATTTTTTTTTGAAAGATAACAGTTTGGATGTATAATGAGTAGAAAATATATGAAGGACTTAGAGTTAAGATGGATTTTATACTGTTGCGGCTGAATCACGTACGATGGGCGTCGGGTAGGCTAGGATTGCTGCGTACGCAGAGAAGTCGCCGTCTTCCTTCTAAAGCCTGCAAAAAGTTTCGGACCGGTGGTTCCGATGGGGACCCTCCGACGCCCAAGTCAGTGAGTCGTCGAACAGGGATATGATTCTGTGTAGAATTCTTAAAGAGGAAGTCCGAGAGAGAGCGTCCCCTTGCATGGAGCTCGGGTCCTCCTTTTATACCTGTCGGGATCCCGTTTACCTCGTTCTGTTGGAACCGTCGAATCTGTCCTGTTGTGATATCTCATCGAACGGCAAGTCGTTGGACTGTTGCTGGATAAGGGCCGCTTACAGCGGTAACTGCCGATCAGGCTAACACTTGCCCGTGATTTTGGTGAGCGAGGTGCTTGGCAGTAGGCCTTAGATCACGGGATCGGTTGCATGAGACTAGTCATTGTGTTTGTAGGAGACACTGAAGGCCGACGCTGGGGGCCGACGCGGGAGGTCGGTGCCGGAGGCCGGAGCCGGAGGCGGGAGCCAAAGTCTCAGCACTGGAGGTCGGCGCTGAGGGCCGATGCTGGACGCATGTCCTTGGTGCCAACGCGTAGTTGGTCTTTGGTGCCGACGCTGGGCGCGGTCTTTGGTGCCGACGCGGAGTTGGTCTTTGGTGCCGACGTTGGGCGCCGGTCTTTGGTGCCGTCGCTGGGGCCGGCACTGGAGGCCGACGCCGGAGGCCGGCCTGGAGGCCGACACTGGAGGCCGGCACTGGAGGCCGACGCTGGAGGCCGGCACTGGAGGCCGGCACTAGGGGTCGGTGCTGGAGGTCTTGGGTTTTATTGTCACATCATTACTTTCGAAAACCCGCAAAAGATAATACTACCCACGGAAATGGCCAGCCGTATCAGATGTCCCCCACCCCTGAGATGGGTGAGCGTTTACCTACCCGCAAAGGGGTGTCAATATCCTCTAGGCGGCCGGTTTTCACGTCATTATCTCGCCTTTGTTGGGATTAAGGAGGATTTCCCTCGGGCAGTGTTACGAAAAGGCGAGTGGTATCATTGCGATAAGGTTAATGCCTCCCTTTTCATCGGTGGTCTTTTCGAGTTTTTCGCATTGGTAGGCCGTCGAAACGTCTCCCAATTGAAGATGGACGCGTGGTTGAATCGGACGATTGTGGGGTGTCTTGAGAGGGCGTTATGAGGACAAATAGCCCTCATCTTCCCATCCTCCCCATTTCTTCCGCTGCTGCCCCCTTTCGAGTCCGCCAGCGTTCCTCTGTTTCCTGTGTTCATTCTCTTCCCGTGCCTTGTTTTCGGCTTGAGTTTTCCAGGTTAGTTCCCATGGCTTCCTCACCTTCTTGCTCCATCTCCGGTTCCTGGGGGGTTCCCACAATCCTTCTCAGACTTCCGATTTCTTGTCAAGCCAATGGTCCACCCCTTCTTCTAACCATTCTTCACCGGAGCAGCGACCAGTCAATCGTCCCCTAACCGGGACTCGTCCGGTCGGCGGGCGGATTTCCGTCCGGAGCCAGTCAATGGCTGCCGGTCCTTCTAGGGTTGCCAAGGAGTCCCCCGAAGGGACTGCGTCCTCTATGTCTGCTCAAGACATGGTAAACCTAAGGGCCAAGTATAGCTTCCCTTCAGACCTTCATCTGTTCTTCCCTACCCCCAACGACAGGGTAACTTCTTCCCGTTCCGGAAGGGTTGCTTTGTACGGAGCCTTTTTTAAGGCCGGGCTCTGGTTGCCGATCCACCCTTTTTCTTAATCTTCTAGACCGGTACTCCTTGACTCCTTCCCAATTAGTTCCCAACTCCATCCGAACTATTGTCGGTTTTTTGGTACTCTGCCACTTGCAAGGCATTGAGGCCAGTATTTCTTTGTTCCGCAGCTTTTATACCCTTCGCAAATAGTCGGGTTGGTGGTCCTTCACCCCTAGGTCTAATAGGATTCTCAAATTGTGCCTTCCTACTTCCGTTAAAGGGTGGAAGGACAAGTTTTTCTTTGCGGACATCAGTAGGGTTCGTGGAAGCTGGGGGATACCCAACATCGACGCCAATAGGGATCCCTCCATCCTTCCACGAGACCGGATGGCGTTTGGGCAGCTTCTGACTGCCGACATGCCTCGGTGTAATATGCTTTTAGCCGAGGAGAATCTTCATCGTGCTGGTTTAATTCCCGCGAGGGTGAGCACTTGATCACTCGCCTCTCTTCTCCTCTGCTTCTCCTTTTCTTTTTTTTTTCTTTTTTTTAACTATCCTTTGCCTGTGTAGGGATGGCGCCGACACTTCATGAGCATAAACAGGCGGCCACCAGGAAGAGGAAGGCTGCAGGGAATGCGCCCCCTGCCGAAAGAAGGGCCATTGCTAAAGTTCCAAGAAGGGCCGACACAGGGAGGGTTGGTGCCGGGAAGGCCGACGCGGGGAGGGCCGACACTGGAGGGGCTAAAGTCATGAAGCCCCTGCGTACAAAGGTTTTGAAGAAGGGCAGCCCTAAAAGGGCCGACGCTGGAGAGACCGAGGCCAAGGGGGCCAGAACTGTGGAATCCTCGTATGCAGGCGAGGCAGCCCAAGCTCAGGCTGACGAACCTGTCATGGCAGACGCGGGAAGGGCCGAGACCGGCGGGGAGGTGGAACGGAGTCAACCGGAGAGAGGATCTCCAGCTTCAGCTCCTCCCATTATCCTACTCGACCTTTCTCCCGAGGGGGAGGCACCGTCGCCCTTGCCTAAAGCCTTAGAGACGGATAAAATTCCTGCGGCAATGGTGACGTCTCCAGCCGCTACTCTGCCCCCCACGGGGGCAGCAGCTGAAGTGCCTCCGCCAGCCAAGGAGTCGGAGGCGGCAGGCTCAGAGGCGGAATCAGCCTCTGTAGGCCCAACGCCCAGGGAAGAGAGGGGCGTCGATCCTTCCTTCTAGTCGTTGTTGGCAAATCACGGCCGCTGGGCTGCACGGACCGTGGAGGAAGCCGTGGTGGTCGAGGTGCAAGTATATCTCCGGGGTCAGGGGAGAGTCGCCTTCTTCCGCGAAGCATCGGTGGCGCATCTCTGGGTGAGCTTCTGCGCCATTATCATCTCTTTCCCTCCCCCTTTCTTTTTCTCATCTTGACATTTCCTCCAGGCCTTGAATTCTCTTGTTGCTCTTAAAAACCTCTGGACCCTGAGCGATACCGCCATCGAACAAGCACACGAGGAGATGTTGTCCCTCCAAGTCAAGGCGGAGAAGTCGGCAATGGCTCTGGAGGACACTCGGGCCACCCTAAAGGGTGAAATTGATGTCGCCCGGCTACGAGCCGAAAAGGCCAAGTATGCGCTAGAGGTTGCTCAGCGTCGCGCAGCCAATGAGCTAGATAATGCTCAGGTGGCCGAGGAGAAATAGAAAGCGGCCGAAGAGAAGCTGAAGGTGGCAGAATTGGAAGTGTGCATCTTGAAGACCCAATTAGTTCTGCCGCGCTGAGACAAATGCAGCCCAAGAGCCACCCGCCAGTACATAGCCAAAATTGCAGACCTGAAGGCGGCAGTGGCAGAGGCCCAGAAGAAGGCCATCGAGCTGAAAAGAAGGGGGCCGAGGCCGTGGAAGATTTCAAAAAATCCAAAGCCTTCGACAAGGAGGTGGCCGAGTCAGCGCGCTTGCTTATGACGCCGGCTTCCAAGACTGCAAAGATAAAATCCAGGAGCTCTACGACCTGGAGGATATTGAGGGACTGAAGCCTGATGATGTCCCTGAGGATGATGCCCCGGCTTCGGATGGCCATTAACAGTTTTTGGTTTCTCTTTTTGTATCGATCTATGCCTGACATGAGTCGGCGACTTTGTAACCTTATAACTATCAATGAATGCTTTTAATCCCTATTTCGCCTCTTTGGTTATAATTAGCTTTATTTGTTCAAGCTGTCATGAATCACCAACCAATAGGGATATATAGGGTAGGTTACGCGAAATAGGATCGTAAGCCGTGACATTGTCTCAAGTGTTGGTACAAGGCCAACATCGGTGGCGACGAAGGACGTCAGTCTTTATTGCCGACGCTGGGCGCCGGTCTTTGGTGCCAACGCGGAATTGGTCTTTGGTATGCCGACGCTGGGCGTCGGTCTTTGTTGCCAACGCGGAGTTGGTCTGATGCCAACGCGGAGTTGGTCTTTGTTGCCAACGTTGGGCGCCGGTCTTCGGTGCCGACGCTGGGCGCCGGTCTTTGGTGCCAACGCGGAATTGGTCTTTGGTATGCCGACGCTGGACGCCGGTCTTCGGTGCCAATGCAGAGTTGGTCTTTGGTGCCGACGCTGGGCGCCGTTCTTCGGTGCCAACGCGGAGTTGGTCTTTGTTGCCGACGCTGGGCGCCGATCTTTGGTGCCGACACTGGGCACCGGTCTTTGGTGCCAACGCGGAGTTGGTCTTTGTTGTGCCGATGCTGGTTGCCGATCTTTGGTGCCAACGCGGAGTTGGTCTGATGCCAACGCGGAGTTGTCTTTGTTGCCGATGCTGGACGCCAGTCTTCGGTGCCAACACGGAGTTGGTCTTTGGTATGCTGACGCTGGGCGCCGGTCTTTAGTGCCGACGCTAGGCGCCGGTCTTTGGTATGCTGACGCTGGGCGCCGGTCTTTAGTGCCGACGCTGGGTGGCGGTCTTTGGTGCCAACGTGGAGTTGGTCTTTGTTGTGCCGACGCTGGGCCCCGGTCTTTGTTGTTAAGCATACTCATTTAAGAACAAGACCATGTTGATTATTCATGTATCAAACCAATTCAAATTAATGACAATAGAGTTCTATTGATAGTACCGGCGTAAGTTGTCGGTATTCCAAGTGCGAGGGAGCGGTTTCCCGTCTAGCTCTTCGACTTGTACGCCCCATGGTGAAGTGTCTCCTTGACACGGTATGGTCCTTCCCATTTTGGTGCCAGCTTGCCCCCCTCTATCGGCTTTGACACTTCGGCTCTTCGCAGAATGAGGTCTCCCGGACGGAATGTCTTGGGTCTCACCCGAGAGTTGTAGTGCTTGGCCACTCGCTGACGGAACGCTGCCATGCGAAGCTGTGCTTGATCTCGCAATTCTTCCACCAAATCCAGATCAGCCCTCAACTGGTTTGAATTGCTTTCTTCGCAGTATAGCTCCGTCCGGGGACTAGGAGCTCTTATCTCCACTGGGATGACCGCCTCAGTCCCGAAGACCAAGCTGAAAGGGGTTTCCCCTGTAGGTGCTCGCGGCATCGTGTGGTAGGCCCATAGCACGCTGGAAAGTTCTTCCACCCAGCGCCCTTTGCAGCTATCTAGCCGAGCCCTGAGTCCTTAGAGGATGATGCGATTGGTTACCTCTGCTGCGCCGTTGGTTTGGGGATGCCCTACTGAGGTGAATCGATGATGGATGCCAGGCCATTACAGAATTCCCAGAAGGCCGCATTATCAAACTGTCGGCCGTTGTCCGTAACGAGGGTGTGCGGTAGCCCAAACCGGCACATTACGGATTTCCAGAAGAAAGTCCTTACTTTAGCTTCTGTGATTTTAGCAAGAGCTTCCGCCTCGATCCACTTAGTAAAATGGTCGACAGCCACCACTAGGAACTTGCGTTGTCCGAAGGCAGGAGGGAACGGTCCCAGAATGTCCATGCCCCACTGTGCGAAGGGCCATGGTGCAGCTAGAGGGGTCAGTTGAGACGCCGGTTGATGTTGAATGTTGGCATGCCGCTGGCAGCTGTCACATCTCTTAACGAGTTCAGAGGCATCTTCCTTCATTGTCAGCCAATAATACCCCTGACGTAAAGCTTTATATGCAAGAGCCCTGCCCCCCAGGTGGTTTCCGCATATCCCTTCGTGTATCTCCCGCAGTATATAACTGGCATCGGTGGGGCCGACACACCTAAGGATAGGGTATGAGAACGACCTTCGGTAGAGCTTTCCCTCCATAATGAAGAACTTTGGGGCCCGTCTTTTAAGTTTCCTAGCTTCGGCAGGGTCTTCAGGAGGATGCCCTCAGTAAAGTATCGGACATAGGCGTCCATCCAGGAGGGCTCCTGCTCCACTGGTAAAGTTTCTCTTAGTACATCAATACTCGGGGCTTCTAAGTGCTCCACATAAGCCTTTCCCAACATCCCATCAGCTGAGGCGGCAAGACGGGATAAGGCATCAGCTCTAGCATTCTCCTGTCGAGGAATGTAGCTGACGCTGAAGTGAGTGAAGGGGGAAACCAGCGAGTGCACCATTTCTAAGTAACGGGCCATGATGGGATCCCTTGCCTCGTATTCCTTTGTAATCTAGCCGGCAACCAGTTGGGAGTCAGTGAATACCCTAAGGCGTTTCACCCCAAGCTCTCGAGCCAACCTCACGTCGGATAGCAAAGCTTCATATTCCGCCTGATTGTTAGTGGCTGGAAAGAGGAAGCGAAGTGCACATTCGGTCACAACCCCATCCGAGTTGGCCAAGATGAGGCCTGCTCCGCTCCCTTGAGAATTTGACGCCCCATCCACATGAAGAACCCACTCATCGTCACTAGTTCCGTGGGGCTGAGTGTCCGTAGGAGGTTCTTTAGTGGCTCCATTCCCCAAGTACATTCAACCAAAAAATCTGCCAGGACTTGAGACTTCATGGCCGACGGGGGCGGAAAGATAGATCGAACTCCCCTAGCTTGAGGGCCCACCTTGCCAGCCGGCCGGAGGTATCTGGGCGAGCTAGGACTATCTTCAGAGGCTGGTCTGTGATCACCGTGATCGGGTGGGCTTGGAAGTACGGCCACAGCGCTGGGCAGACACGATCAATGCAAAGATGATTTTTTCCATGTTTGAATATCGGGTCTCTGCATCATGAAGCACCTTACTCGTATAGTATACCGGCCTTTGCGTGCCATTAGTGTCCACACGGACTAGCACAGAGCTAACAGCCTCAGGAGAGGCCGCAAGGTATAGAAGGAGTTCTTCTCCACCCGTCGGCTTGGCTAGCAGTGGCGGGGTAGATAAGAGCTCCTTTAACCCTTCGAACGCCTCCTGGCATTCTTTCGTCCACTCGAACTCGTTGATTCTGCGAAGCGCCTTGAAGAAGGGCAGACACCTTTCAGCGGACTTGGATAGGAAGCGGCTTAGGGTGGCTACTCTTCCTGTTAGGCGCTGTATTTCCTTCTTATTGGCAGGAGGCCTCATGTCCAAGATGGCTTGGACTTTGTCTGGGTTTGCTTCGATCCCCCTCGGGTCACCATGAAACCCAAAAACTTCCCAGCGTTACCCCAAATGCACACTTGCGAGGGTTCAGCTTCATCTGATACCGACGAAGGTTGTCAAAGGTTTCTGCTAGGTCCGCGATGTGGTCACTGGCATGATGCTTTTTGTCAGTATGTCATCCACGTACACTTCCATGTTACGCCCTATCTGACCTTCAAAGACCTTGTTCATCAGCCTCTGGTAAGTGGCTCCCGCATTCTTTAACCCGAAAGGCATTACCTTGTAGCAATGTAGCCCCTTTTCAGTTATGAAGGAGGTAGCTTCTTCATCCGCCGGATTCATCCGGATCTGGTTGTATCCAGAGAAAGCATCCATGAAACTAAGGACCTCATGGCCAGATGTAGCGTCCACCAGTTGATCAATTCGAGGCAGGGGAAAGCTGTCTTTGGGGCATGCCTTGTTGAGATCGGTAAAATCTACGCACATTCTCAGCTTCCATTGGTCTTGCGGACTAGAACCACATTAGCCAACCATTCGGGGTAGTGGACCTCCCGATTGTGGCCTGCAGTCATTAACTTGCGGATCTCCTCGTCAATAGCTTTCTGTCTGTTGGAGCAAAGTTTCTCTTTTTCTGTCGGACCGGCCGACACCCTAGCTTGAGATTAAGTTGATGGGTGATTACTTCTTCTGGGACGCCCGCATGTCTGAGGATGACCATGCGAAAACGTCAGTGTTGGCACGCAGGAAAGTAAGAAGTTGATGCGTACTTCCTCTGGGAGCAATGCCCCCAGCTGAACAGTCCTTGCCGGGTCATCACCCAAGGGGAGGGTTAGAAGGTGCTCTGCTGGCTCTCCCCTTCTTCCCAACTCCCTAGGATCGAGTGACTCAGAGGATGTCGCTGACTCCGCGTTCAGCGGGCTAGGAGACAGATGGTAGCAAGGCGGAAGTGGGCTTTGCTCCTCCTTCATTTCTCCGATCCCTTCATTGGTGGGGAACCTTACCAATAATCTCTTAGTAGAGATCACGGCATCCAGCAGATTTAACCCCGGTCTTCCCAAGATGGCGTTATAAGCCAGCGGGACCCAGACCACCAAGAAGTTTATGACCACGGTGCTCTGACATGGAGGAGTTCCAGCCGTGACCGGGAGAGCAATTTTGCCTTCGACGCTCACTGAGTCTCCCGTGAAGCCCATTAGCGGTGTGGCAACGGGTCGGAGTAAAGACCTTGATAAGTTCATCCGAACAAAAGCCTCATAACTCAAGACATCCACAGAGCTCCCACTATCAATTAAAATTCTTTTTACAGGGTGTTTGGCTATAGTCATGGACACCACGACGCTGTCGTCATGTTTATTAACTACCCCATCTAGATCCTTTCCGAAGAAAGGTATTACAGAGTCTATTCCCTCTCGCGGCCTCTTCGAACCACCATCCGCTCCCCAGGAGATCATAGCTATGGTCTTTTCAGTTGGGGTATTATCCACGCCAGCCGGGCGACTCGGAGGCACCGGGGACCCGATGCGGGGAGATTTCCCCGTCGAACAAATTTGCCCAGGTGACCTTGCTGAACCAGCTCCTCGATGGCCTTTTTTAGGTGACGGCAGTCCTCGGTATCGTGACCATAGTCTCGGTGATACCGGCAGTAAAACTCCTGTTGTGGGGGGCCCCGGACTTCAAGGGAGCCGGACGCTTGAAATAAGGTTCCTCCTCGATCTCCAGTAGGATGTGAGAGATGGGATCCATGAGGGGAGTGAACTGCTCTTTAGGACCAGCGCCTGTGGTCGGCGATCTGAGCGTCGTGGAGGCTCGGGCTTTCAAGGTCGTGCACCGGCGTGATCAGTGGGCGGCGGTTTATTACCGGGGTTCTTGTCAACTTCTCTCCTGAAAGAATCCGCTTCGTCAGCGCGGATGTACTTCTGTGCCCGGCTCAGAAGCTCGCATAGGAACGCGGAGGCTTCTTATCCAGGGAGTAAGCGAATCTGGATGGGCGAAGTCCGCTTCAGGGCCAAGGTGGCTATAGAGTCTTCCAGGTTGTACACCTCCAACGCTGCTTCCTTAAATCGAGCGACGAAATCCTTTAAGGTCTCGCCACTCTTCTGCTGGACAGCAAAGAGGCTATCTGCGACTCGTGGGATCTTTCGACAGGCATCAAAATGAGCCAGAAAGATCGCTCAAGTTGCCGAACGAGTTGATGCTACGTGGGGGCAGACGGGAGTACCACGCGCGTGCCGCCTTGCGGAGCGTGGCCGGGAAGGCGACGCATAAAAGGGAGTCAGTCACTCCCTGGACCTGCATGAGGACCTTGTAGCTTTCCAGATGGTCCAGGGGGTCCGTCGTTCCATCATATGGATCCAATTGAGGGAGACGGAACTGGGGTGGGACCGGTTCCTCCATGATATGGCGAGAAAGCGGGGGGCGACGCTCATACTCCGCCGCGTAAGGATCGGCGATCCGGCGGCTGAGCTCGTCCAACCGTCGATGATACTCGTCAAGCCTTTGTTCGGCCCAACGGGTATTTTTCCGGGGAGTGTCACCTCGGAATGAATCGGAAGAAGGAGCTGAAGAAGATCGCTGGCACAAAGAACATGCCCGCTTGGACTCTTTTTCCTCCAGTCGGTGGCGGGAACGACCGGAGCGGCGGGAGGGAGACCGTCGTCGCTTCGAGGTCCTTTGGTGATGAGGTTCGGGGGTGAGCGGTGGGAGACCTCAGGCGGGGTCCCTCCTTGGTGAGACTGGACTGTTCCTCGCACCCCTTCATCTAGCACAGGGGGTTGAGTTACAGCAGCCAAATAATGCTCTTGCAGCCCCTGGACCATCGTCGTCAGATCCTGGACCTGGTGGGCTAGAACATCAAGCCGGTCGGGTTGGCTTGTCGATGCAAGGGGCGGAGCATGGAGATTGGCCTCCGAATGCTCAGCTCGTGGGATGCGCCCGGCTACCTGACTGGAGGAAGCCTCTTGTGCTCGCGTAGTCACCATCGCTTCCTTTGTAAAATCGGAGGGGTTCCAGGAAGAATTTTCGACCCGGTTTTCTCCTCCTACCTGGCGCGCTAATCTGTTGCGGCTGAATCACGTACGATGGGCGTCGGGTAGGCTAGGATTGCTGCGTGCGCAGAGAAGTCGCCGTCTTCATTCTAGAGCCTGCAAAAAGTCCCGGACCGGTGGTTCCGGTGGGGACCCTCCGACGCCCAAGTCAGTGAGTCATCGAACAAGGATATGATTTCTGTGTAGAATTCTTAAAGAGGAAGTCCGAGAGAGAGCATCCCCTTGCATGGAGCTCGGGTCCTCCTTTTATACCTGTCGGGGATCCCGTTTACCTCGTTCTGTTGGAACCGTCGAATCTGTCCCATTGTGATGTCTCATCGAACGGCAAGTCGTTGGACTGTTACTGGATAAGGGCCGTTTATAGCGGTAACTGCCGATCAGGCTAACACTTGCCCGTGATTTTGGTGAGCGAGGTGCTTGGCAGTAGGCCTTAGATCATGGGATCGGTTGAATGACACTAGTCATTGTGTTTGTGGGAGACACTGAAGGCCGACGCTGGGGGCTAATGCGGGAGGCCGGTGCCGGAGGCGGAGCCGGAGGCGGGAGCCAAAGTCTCAGCACTGAAGGTCGGCGCTGAGGGCCGATGCTGGACGCCTATCCTTGGTGCCAACGCGTAGTTGGTCTTTGGTGCCGACGCTGGGCGCCGGTCTTTGGTGCCGACACGGAGTTGGTCTTTGGTGCCGACGCTGGGCGCTGATCTTTGGTGCCGTCGCTGGGGGCCGGCACTGGAGGCCGACGCCGAAGGCCGGCACTGGAGGCCGACACTGGAGGCCGGCACTGGAGGCCGACGCTGGAGGCCGGCACTGGAGGCCGGCACTAGGGGTCGGTGCTGGAGGTCTTGGGTTTTGTTGTCACATCATTACTTTCGAAAACCGCGCAAAAGATAATACTACCCAAGGGAAACGGCCAGCCGTATCATATACCAAAGTCAGATGCTCTGTTTTAACAAATAAGATTAATCAATTTGCATATACGAAGGAAAGGATAAATGGAAGTGGGTTCTTAATATAACCATTCGAGATTGTGAGAAAATTATTCCTCCTCCCTTATGGACTCATTTTTTTTATTTTATTTCAATTGCTGATATAATTTTTTATTTTTCAATTATATAAAAATAAAAAAAGAAAGAAGATATACAACAATAATAGTGAATAACACACTAAAAAAAGATGTTTTCGACGCTTATTAGCGTTGTAAAAATACATCCCAATGTTTTTAAAAGCATCCATAAACTAGGGGTGGAAAAAAAACTTTTCGATGCTTTTAAAAAGCATCAAAAAATGTGCGAAAAGGTGAGTCTTGACGGAAGCTTCTAGTTGGATGATGCCACGTATCAAGCTTCTCATGCGGAGCTGAATGGTGGAACCATTTGTTCCATCCCGGCTATTTATATTGGATGAACGAAATTCGGTCACCGCAGTGAGCGTACCACCTCTTCACGAAGGGTCACCCAAGGTGAGCTTATCCCCTTTCATGAAGCATGGGTCCTCTCTTGAAATTTAGCAAAAAGTTTTTCAATCATTATATTATATACAAAGGCAAGAAGATCACAGAGTTTGATTCACATATTTGACTCTCTCTTGAAAATTCAATTGTTTGCTGTCATTCTCTTCATTATGATGCTTACATTGCAAATGCATCAAAACAACAAATTAGAAACCTTAAAGAGTATAAAGGATGAACATCCTACTTCCATCAAAGCTGAATCTTTCTAGATATTATTCAAGTGTGCTTCATTTTACAATACAAGCTTCCAAGAACTCTAGATCCTGATCCAAGGAACATATGCCAAACATCAATTTAGCTACTTGTTGCCGCTGAAATCCGTCCTCCGACTCGGGCGCGATCGGACTGCAGCGTGGGCTCCCTCCTAGGCGGACCTGCAAGATAGTCCTCACGCAAGGGGCGTTGGGGGTGGCCCTCCGCGGAAGACCCTCCGACGCTCAAGTCAGTGAAGAAGAAATTGGCGATAACCAGATAATGGGGGAGGTGGATCTCTCCGGGAGACCTCTCCGGGGACGACCAATCGAGAGCTCTAGAGGGCGAGAGCACCAACGAGCCGCCGGAAAGGGAGAGCAATGAGAGCGCCAAAAGGATGCATATGCATATGCGCGGGGAGATATGTGTACCTGAAGGAATCTGGGAGTGTCCAATTTATAGACTGTCACCTGGACCTTGAGCGTCTTCTGGAAGGTTCAGAGGTTGTTAGGATACGGAGGTGGACAGAATCAGGCCGCTGTGGGGCCGTGGAATCCGTATCCTGTTTGTTAGGGGATTGACGGCTGAGAGAGCACCTTGATGTCTCGAGATCTGGTCGAGTAGGCCTGGGGCAGTTACGATAGGTTCTAGGCCATGTTTCGACATGATTCCCTGTCTAGGATGCCGTTATGGTGAACCTGGGCTCTCTCGTATCAGGTTCCGCGGAGGTGGGTATTGGATTATGGATTATTTGACGTAGCCGGGCCATGGTGACTCGGGGGAAACGAGCTACGGAAGCTCGGAAGGAGCCGAGCTACGGAAGCCCGAAAGGGTCGAGCTAGGGAAGCCCGGAAGGGTCGAGCTATGGAAGCCCGGAAAGGCCGAGCTATGGGAGGAAATCAGAGTGGCCCTACATCGGACCCCGGAGATCTTTCAACGTCATTGTGGATAAGCCATCTTCCATCAAGGGATGGAAGAGTCGGTTCGTTATCGCAGAGGGGAATATCGGTTCCGGCTTCCCTCGGAAATGGGGGAGAGTAGCGACGATTTGAATCTGGTGGCACATCGAGATGAATCCGACGATGCTCCGCCAGCTGTTTGGAGCCACCATTGATGGGCAGATATTATAGTGGGTCATGATTTCCTTCACCAAGGGGTGGAGAGGAAAACGGAGACCCGTCTTCAAACTATCTTCATAGACAAAACCCCAGACTCTAAATCCCGAGTAACTCTATCTCCGGGTTTCGGCGCCCGTAGAACGACATCCAAGGGCATGCCATACCACTGGTGAATCCTCCCCAAATCCTCGGCAACGATTTCTGAGACTACGTCATCGGGCTCATCGCCATCTCGGTTGAAAGAAATACCAAGCGAAAACGATGAGCGTCGAAGAGGATGAAAGGCCAAAACTCTTCTGAAAGCAAGACGAGAGAACGCCGCGAGCATGCATGTATATATATATATATATATATATATATATATATATATATATATATATATATATATATATATAGTGCGGCTGTCGCTTTGCTTCCTCACTAAGGAAGCCGCCCTGGGGAGATAGGACGTCTCGCCCGAGGCGTCCGGAATCGCCTCGACAGATGCCCGATCGATCGGGATTAACGACGTGGCGTAATCCCAACCGTCACTCTCAGAGAAGCCTTAGCCCCGAAGGCAGTATGGCCCTGTCGCATTAATTAGGGCATCATTGCACGAGCTGTCTAAACCAAGACGTCCCATCCGGGACGCGCC
>UESW01004445.1:190280-240745 GCA_900491605.1 Calamus simplicifolius | reverse complement strand
ATTATTTTAACGATAAGTATATTTAAGATATAAAAATTGAATTATTAATATGGTCAGTAAGGAAAAATCATCTACATTACTAATTTATAATTTTTTTAAAATTCATATATATCCTTAAGAATGAGGCAAGGTGAGATAAGGATAAAATTGGAGATAAGGAAGAAAAAAAAATCTTCATAATTATAGACATAGATTGAAATGTTGATTATTTTTTAATAAGTGTTGGGGGGTAAAATCATCATTGCGATATATTCGTGCGCGGAGGCTAAGGCCGACCCGTCCCTTCGTCCACCATGATATTCCCGCTTCCTATAGCTCGGCTCCCCCGAGCTTCCCAAGCTCGCCTCCCCGAGCTTCTACGGCTTGGTCCTCTCTGAGCTCCTAAGCTCGGCTCTCCCCGAGCTTCCATAGCTCGGCCTCTCCGAGCTCCCATAGCTCAGCTCTCCCCAAGCTTCCATAGCTCGGCCTCTCCGAGCTCCCATAGCTCGGCTCTCCCCGAGCTTCCATAGCTCGGCCTCTCGAGCTCCCGTAGATCGGCTTTCCTCGAGCTCCATAGCTCGGCTCTCCCTGAGCTTCCATAGCTCGGCCTCTCCGAGCTCCCATAGCTCGGCCTTTCCGAGCTCCTATAGCTCGGCTTTCTCGAGCTCCCATAGCTCGGCTCTCTCCGAGCTCCCATAGCTCGGCTCTCCCCGAGCTTCCAGCTCGGCTCTCCCCGAGCTTCCATAGCTCGGCCTCTCCGAGCTCCTATGGCTGGCTCCCCCGAGCTTTCCATAGCTCGTTTCTCTCCGGTTCAACTCCCCCGAGCTTCCATAGCTTGGCCTTCTCCATAGCTCGTCTTTCCCGAGCGATCCATGATCCGATACTCACTCCCGCAGAACCTGGCACAGGAGAGCCTAGACCTATCGTAACAGCATCTCAGGAAAAGAATCATGCTGAAAAGTGGCCTAGAGCCTAATACGGCTACCTGGGACCTACGCACCTACCAGATCTCAAGCCATCGAGGAGCTCTCCTAGCCGTCGATCCCTTAACAAACAAGATATGGATCCCAACGGCCCCACAATGGCTTGATTCGATCCATCTCCGTATCCTAACAACCCTCGAACCTTCCAGAAGGTGCTCAAGATCCAGGTGACAACCTATAAATGTAACACTCCCAGATTCCCTCAGGTATGCGCTCACTCTCACTCTCCCACTCTCCCCTAGCTGCCCGTCGGTGCTCCCACCTTTGCTGAGCTCCGATCGGCCGCCCTTGGAGAGACTCCCCGGAGAGATCCACCTTCCCGTTTTCTGTTGATCACGATTCCTCTCACTGACTTGAGCGTCGGAGGGTCTTCTGCAGAGGGCCACCCCCAACACCTCTCGTGAGGACTTCTGTGCAGGTCCGCCCTGGAGATCGACCGTGCCCGAGTTGGAGGACGGATCGGCGGCAACAGATTGGCGCTAGAGGAAGGGTCTCAAGTCCCGTTAAAACTTGAAGAAAGGAGATAAGGATCTCGATCTGGAGTAGAACCTCTCTAATGGCCAATCGGAGAAGAGCAACCTCTGAAGCCCAGGATCAGGCTGCCTCTCAGAGACCTGATCTGGTGAGTAGTGTAGCGCACAGCCTCCACAATTGAAACCCATCGCCGCCAGCCATCCCGGTGACCCAGGACCAGTTCGCCTCACTGGTCCAGCAAGTCCAGGCATTGACCCACCTGGTCCAGGAACACCTCGCGGCTCCTCCGCTCCGCACTTTCATAAGGAGGCCGCGATTCCTTCCTCGCCGGCGACTTCCTCCCCGGCCCGCATAAAACCACGGACCCCCTACATCAACCCAGAGGGGGCAAACTAGTCCCGCGAGGCGGCTACGACAGAGATCCATCCAGATCTCGACGAGCCCGGACCCCTTCCCCAGTGTCCTCCCACCATGATTCGATGCCGTCCCTACGATCCCTCGCCCAGCTCCTCCTCTTGTCGCTGAAGAGGAGATCCGTCAGCAGATCCGAGAGATGCGTCAGGAGCTGGACGCTGCCAAGCAGGCCCATCCGCCTCAGCCCAAAGCGGAGCAGAGCATCCCTTTCTCCAAAGGGATTATGGAGGAAGTGATTCCCTCCCATGTTAAGCTACCGGCCGTGAACCCTACCATGGCTCCTCTGACCCAGACGACCATCTCAGCAGCTTCCGATCAATAATGATGTTCCACGGAGCATCCAACGCGATCCTCTGCCGCGCTTTCCCCTCCACCCTCAGAGGATCTGCCCGAATCTGGTTCAATGCCCTGAAGCCAGGTTCCATTGATTCATTCGATGAACTGAGCCATCTTTTTATTGGCCAGTTGTCAGCAGCCGCCGCCACCGACGGAGATCTGACTCCCTCTCCGAAGTCAAGCAGAGAGGGGGAGTCCTTAAGAAATTATCTTGGCTATTTTAATAAGGCCATGTTGGAGGTGGACCACCTCAATCACGAGGTGGCTATGTCCGCCTTGATGGGAGGAGTATCAAAGGAAAGTGACTTCTACTGGCGATGGAAGTCAGCTACCCTCCTAGCCTCTCTGATATGATGGCCCTGGCGGACAAATACGCTAGGGTCGAAGAGTCGCGGAGAGTTGCCCTGCTGAGCTGGCAAAGAAGAAGGAGCCCAAAGGTTCGGATAGGCAACGGCCCGCCCGTCGGCCGAGTCCGCCTCGCCGCCCAAGAGCTCCCCCACTGCCACCGAGGAATCGCTCCCGGAGCCCACCTAGGCGATTCGATCGCTACACCCCACTGACCGTGCCCCGGGCATAGATCCTCATGGAAATAGAACGCCAGCTCCCCCAGCCAGCTCCTCTCCGAGGGAACCCGACCCAAAGAGACCCCACCAAATACTGCCGCTACCAAGAACACGGCCATGATACAGAAGAATGTTGGCAGCTGAAAAATCAAATCGAGAGGCTGATCCAGTGGGGGCGGTTGAACTAGTTCAGGAGGGAGCCCGAGCCTGGACAAGGAGGTGACCACTAGCCCGAACTTCAACAACCTCCTCCCCCACCAAATCCACCCTGATTGGCCGCATCAACCATGATCGAAGAGGCCGACGGATCGAGCCCCAGGAGTGATGGTGAGGGATCAGTGCCAAAAAGGGCGCGGACCGGCGAGCTCTCTTTCTCCGACGATGATCTCCAAGGGATACAGTTCCCCCATGATGACACATTAGTTGTATCCCTCAATTTAAAACTATGATGTAAGCTGGATCCTTGTTGATAGTGGAAGTTCGGTGAATGTTCTGTATCTCGATGTGTTTGCCAAGATGAAACTATTCATGGAGAACCTTCGAGCCGGAAGGGGTCGTCACTCTGACGGTCCGCACAGGAACCTAGCCTCTTGTGGCCACTGTCTACACGGACTTCCTAGTGACCAAGCTCAGGTCCGCATACAACGCAATATTCAGCAGGCTCGGCCTAATGTCCCTCAAGGCAGTTGTCTCCATCCTACACTTCTCTATGAATTCTCCACCGGGCAAGGAGTTAGAATTGTTCGGGGAAGTCAAGCCATGCTCGGCAGTGCTTGTCACCAGCCTTCAGTCCAGACGCCGGAGGTTGACGGGCTAGACGCTCGGGAAGACTTCCAAACAGTGAGGAGAACCAGCAGAGGAGCTGGAGGAGGTGCCATTGGACGAGGCCCGCCCCGACCGAACCATAAAAATTGGGTCGCTGCTGAAGGCCGAACCTCGGCGCGGATTGATCAATTTCCTCCGAAGCAACGCTGACATCTTTGCCTGGTCCACCTCAGACATGCCGGGGATCAGCCTCGAGGTTCTCGTCCATCGTCTCAATGTGGACGAGATGCACAGGCCCGTCAAGCAGAAGAAGAGGAGCTTTGCCTCGAACGACAGAAAGCCATTGAAGAAGTAGACAAACTCATCAAGGCGAACTTCGTCAGAGGTAAATTATCCAAGCTAGCTATCAAACGTCGTTATGGTAAAGAAGTCGAACGGCAAGTGGAGGATTTGCATCGACTTCACCGATCTTAACAAAGCCTGCCCGAAGGACAGCTTCCCTCTTCCCCAGATGACCAGCTCGTGGATGCCACCTCAGGTCATCAAATGCTGTCATTCATGGATGCCTATTCAGGCTACAATCAGATCCGGATGGCCCCCGAGGATGAGGAGAAGACTGCCTTCATAACCGACCGAGGTACTTACTGTTACCGTGTTATGCCCTTTGGTCTTAAAAATGCAGGTGCTACCAACCAAAGCTGGTCAACAAAGTATTCAAGGAGCAAATCGGCCGGAATATGGAGGTGTACATGGACGACATGCTGGTCAAGAGTAAAGAAGCATCGCAGCATGTCGAGGACCTCTCAGAGAGCTTCGCAACACTCCGCAAGTATGGGATGAGGCTCAATCCAACCAAATGCGCCTTCGGCGTTAACTCCGGGAAGTTTCTCGGCTTCATGGTCTCCCAGCGAGGTATTGAAGCTAACCCCCAGAAAATTCAAGCCCTCCAACAAATGATGCCCCAGCTTCTATTAAAGAGGTCCAGCGCCTGACTGGGAGAATAGTGGCCCTCAACCGCTTCGTAGCGCGTTCGGCCGGGAGATGCCTCCCCTTCTTCAAAACCCTCCGGTCAGCTAAGAACTTTCAATGGACCCCTGAATGCCAGAAATCATTTCAAGATCTCAAGAAATATCTCGGCTCGCCCCCACTCCTCAGTAGTCCAAGCCCGGGAGACCCTATTCTTGTACCTGGCTATTTCAGAAAGCACCGTCTGTTCGGTGCTGGTCAAAGAAGAAGGCAAGGTCCAAAAGCCAATTTACTATGTCAGCAAGCTACTCCGCGATGCGGAGACAAGATACAGCAGAATTGAGAAGATGGTGTTGACCTTGATCACTTTGATTCGAAAGCTACGACCGTACCTCCCAGTACATTCTGTGACGGTCCTGACCGACCAACCCATCAAGGTGGTGGTCCACCGCCCCGAGACATCAGGAAGAATGACCAAATGGGCCGTCGAGTTAAGCGAGCATGACATCCACTTTCAGCCTCGCCCGGCCATCAAAGCTCAAGTGCTAGCCGATTTCCTCCTCGAGTGTACCATCTCGGAGGATGGTTCCACCCCGAACTCCCCCGAGGAACCAAAATCCGGAGCCCGGAGGCTCCTCCACGTCGACGGGTCATCTAACACCCACCGGTGCGGGCCTGGTCCTCACCAGCCCGGAGGGGGCGACCTTTGAATACGGCGTCCGGTTCTCCTTCCCAACCTCTAACAACGAAGCTGAGTACGAAGCCCTATTAGCCGGTCTCCGGATCGCCCGCAACCTGAAGGTGGAGAAGCTTAATGCCTTCACCGATTCTCAGCTAGTGGCTGGGCATGTACGAGGAGAATTTGAGGCTCGGGAGCTGAACATGGTTCATATCTTTAAGAGGTACGGGGCCTGCTTCCCCATTTTTCTGAGTTTGAGATCACTCAGATTCCCAGATCCGAGAATGCCCGTGCCGACCTACTGTCAAGATTGGCAACCACGGAGTCAATGGACACTGAACAAAAGTTCCACTGGAGACCCTGGAGAAACCTAGCATCATGGAAGCGATCGAATAATGCAAGTAGAGGTCGAACCATCATGGTTCGATCCCATTCTGAAGTACCTCAAAGAAGGGTCGCTTCCACCGGACCGGAGAGAGGCTAGAAAGCTAAAGCTGCAAGCCACCCACTACATGCTGATCGATGACCATCTCTACAAACGATCCTTCTCCATGCCACTGCTTAGGTGCCTCCGCCCATCTGAAGCAGATTATGCTCTCCGTGAAGTGCATGAGGGGATTTGCGGCAATCACCTGGGAAGCCGATCCCTATGCCACAAGGTGCTACGACAAGGTTACTACTAGCCGACTATGCAGAAGGACGCAGACGATTTGTCCAAGCTTGCGACCCATGCCAGAGACACTCAAGCATTCAGACTCCCCTCCGCCGGCCTGGTTCCTATATCCTCCGCTTGGCCCTTCGCCAAGTAGGGGATGGACATCCTCGGCCCGTTCCCGCTCGCCATGGGACAGCGGAAATTCCTATTCGTCACCATCGACTACTTCACAAAATGGGTCGAGGCGGAGGCGGTTGCACAAATAACCGAGGCACGGGCCAGGAATTTTGTATGGAGGTCCATCATCTGTCGATCGGCCTCCCGCATACCATAATCACTTATAACGGCAAGCAATTCGACAACCCCAAGTTCCGCCAGTTCTGTGAGGAGCACAAAATCCATCACCACCTCACCTTGGTTGGGCATCCGCAAGCCAACGGAGCAGCCGAAGTGACCAAAGGACCCTGCTTCAGGGGATCAAAGCTTGTCTTTCCAGAGCCCAAGGCAGGTGGGCGGATGAGTTGCACCATGTCCTATGGGCCTACCATACCACCCCGAGAGTCCCCATAGGAGAAACTCCATTCCGGATGGCCTTCGGCACGAAGGCCATTATCCCCGTAGAGATAGGCCTCCCTTCGCTGCGGGTGGAAAGCTACTCAGAGGAAGCTAGCGACTAACAGCTCCGCACCAACCTCGACCTGATAGAGGAGGTCAGAGAGAAGGCCCGGATCAGAGTGGCTGCCTATCAACAAAGGGTGGCCCGCTACCACGCCTCCAGAGTCAAAGGGAAAGCCTTCCTGCCCGGCGATCTTGTTCTCCGGAAAGCCTCTGTCTCCAAACAGCTGGAACAAGAAAAACTGGCACCAAACTGGGAAGGCCCATACCAAGTGGCGGAGATTATCAGACTGGGAACTTACAAGCTGCAAGACTTGAACGGGAAGTCCATCCCCCGGACATGGAACTCGGACAATCTCTGTAAGTATTATCAATAGGGTATGTCCTTTATAAATCCACTTCGATATACTCTATTATACCTTCCTGTCAGCACATGTTTTCGTAATTCGCAACATGAATCATCATACTTTATATTGCCGAAGATTGTGAAAAGAAACAGGTGCTGCTCACCAATCCTCGGCACGACCGAGTTATCTATTTGAACAGGAATTCTTGAACCTCGGCAGGGCCGAGAAACAAATTCTCCGAACCTCGGCTGGGCCGAGCTACAAAATCTCCAAACCTCGGCAGGGCCGAGCCACAAAATCACCAAACCTCGGCTGGGCCGAGCAATAAACTCTCCGAACCTCGGCTGGGCCGAGTAACAAATTCTCTGAACCTCGGCTGGGCCGAGCAACAAATTCTCCGAACCTCGGCTGGGCCGAGCTACAAAATCTCCGAACCTCGGCAGGGCCGAGCCACAAAATCACCGAACCTCGGCTGGGCCGAGTAACAAATTTTTGAACCTCGGCTGGGCCGAGCAACAAAATCTCCGAACCTCGGCAGGGCCGAGCAACAAAACCTCCGAACCTCGACTGGGCCGAGCTACAAAATCTCTGAACCTCGGCAGGGCCGAGCAACAAAATCACCGAACCTCGGCTGGGCCGAGCAATAAACTCTCCGAACCTCGGCTGGGCCGAGTAACAAATTCTCCGAACCTTGACTGGGCCGAGCAATGAAATCTCCAAACCTCGGCTGGCCGAGCAACAAAACCTCCGAACCTCGGCAGGGCCAAGCAACAAATTCTCCGAACCTCGGCTGGGCCGAGCTACAAAATCTTTGAACCTCGGCAGGGCCGAGCAACAAAATCACCAAACCTCGGCTGGGCCGAGCAATAAACTCTCCGAACCTCGGTTGGGCCGAGTAACAAATTCTCCAAACCTCGACTGGGCCGAGCAACAAATTCTCCGAACCTCGACAGGGCCAAGCAACAAATTCTCGAACCTCGGCTGGGCCGAGCTACAAAATCTTCGAACCTCGGCAGGGCCACAAAATCATCGAACCTCGGCTGGGCCGAGCAATAAACTCTCCGAACCTCGGCTGGGCCGAGTAACAAATTTTCGAACCTCGGCTGGGTCGAGCAACAAAATCTCTGAACCTTGGCTGAGTCGAGTAACTGATTCTCCGAGCCTCGGCTGGGCCAAGCAAGAGATTCTCCGGACCTCGGCAAGGCCGAGCCGTAAACATTCAAACTCCAATAGAGCCGAAAGCTTGAATCTCCGAGCTTCGGACCAAGTTAAGGAGTGTATTCTATCACCGAACGACCTCTAAACCTCCGTCTGGGCCATGGCAGTTGGCAAGCCCCGACTAGTTCGTATAGCGCGGGATCACCGCCTAGAAACGAACGAAATGTCCTTGTATCCCATGACCAACAACAAATAACTTGGCACAGAAGAAATAGAGACTGAGAAATAGAGAAAAACTCTCTTTATTTCATTGCCATCAAAACCAATTACAAATGCCTGAGAGGCGTTACAAGAGCATTAAAATACATAAAATAAAGACAAGCACAAAACTCGGGCAACTGCTCCAATGCAGACCTGGGCAGCTGTGATGCTCTGGCGTCCGAACTGCCGAACCGGATAAGCCGCATACAGTCAGCTCGAGCCGATAATAGCCGGCGACATGGACCAATAGTTACGGCCAGCTTCGGTAAATAATGATATCCTGGTGACCCAACCGGGATATCAGAGTGATTGGAAAGGGTGGATGGGATATTATCCCAAACCATCCAACCGAAAGGCCCCCCGGGCGAGTAGGTAGGAAGCCCACGGGCCTTGGCACCGGAACGCTCTCCCAAACCGAGTGTGTACCGGCCCAACTTGCCCAAACTCAAAGGCAAGGTACCTGCAGGCGGCACACCATCGCCCCCTCCCCATGTGGCAAAAGATTCCCCAGGCGGGCAAGCCCAGGAATCCAAACCAGGGGGAGGCAAAATTCACACAACCCATGGGGAGCCCATGTGCACTTCCTACCATGCGTCCCCAAAGGGGAACCACAAAGGTCACACTGGAAGCACATATGTGGGCTCTCCGTGTGATCTCTGTGCCCTCCCTGTGCACTCTCCATATAATCTTCGGGGCTCGTCCCCAAAGGGCGAACCACTCTCCCGCAGCTCCTTCGTCGCCCCAACTGTCCGGAGGCAAAGGGCTCATGAAAGGAAAGCTCGACCCTCCCGTTCGTGACACCAAGGAAATACGCATGGTAGAAACTCCATAGAGGAAGGAAACTTTGAGGATGGTCTAACACGACCCCTCTTCCCCTTTTTATAGGCAAAAATAAGCCAAAAACAGCCATCAAGGCAGGGAGCCCCGAGATTCGAACACTTGGCCCATGCCACCGTGTGGCCTCCCAGGATGAAAGCAACGCCCCACTGCACGCCGAGCCCATTGCCTGCATCATGATGCATGCAAAGATTTCTTTTTGATCCCGAATCACGGTTATTAAACGCAGAAAATCGCCCTCTGATCTTACAAAAACTGACAGGTTCAGGAGATCGTCCTACAAAAGTAACATCCTCCAATGGTAATCGGGTGCGTATGCCGTACGCCAAAACGACCTGCATGGAGAAAGACCAATGCCATAAAAGCCTTCCGGAAAGCACCGGGACAACTTTATGTTCCCCACAGAGCCGTATCATCAACTTCGATGAAATAAAAACCGATCTACCTGCGGAACGGCAGAGCCCTGGCAGGGTGGCAAAAAGCATGAAAATCGATGGATCGTCGATTGCTCCCCAAGGAAGTTAATCGCTCGAAAAACTTGTGCGACAAAATTGAACGTCTCAAAACAAAAATAAATGCGAAGGCTACGCAAACCATTTTTTCACCAAAAAAGGAAGCTGTTTTAAGAAGTTGAGGTGCTTCGCTTGAGGCGTCCGGAACCGCCTCGACAAACGCCGCATTAATCGGGATTTGCTACGTAGCGTTTCGCCAACCGTCACCCCTGGAGGAGCCTTACCCACGAAGGCATGATGACCTCGCTGCATTAATTAAGGCATCATTGCTTAGGCAATCGGATACGCGCACCCAAACGCATGTCACGCCACCTAAGCCTATACTCCCTACGCTCGAACCTACGCTTCGAACTAGGGAGTGGAGGGCATGTGTTGGGGGTAAAATCATCATTGTGATGATATTCATGCGAGGAGGCTAAGGCCGACCCCGTCCCTTCGCCCACCATGATATTCTTGAGCTTCCTATAGCTCGGCTCCCCCCGAGCTTCCCACAGCTCGGCCTCCCCGAGCATCTACGGCTCGGGTCCTCTCCGAGCTCCCATAGTTCGGCTCTCTCCGAGCTCCCATAGCACGGCTCTCCAAGCTCCCATAGCTCGGCTCTCCCCGAGCTTCCATAGCTCGGCCTCTCCGAGCTCCATAGCTTGGCTCTCTCCGAGCTCCCATAGCTCGGCCTCTCCGAGCTCCCATAGCTTGGCTCTCCCCGAGCTTCCATAGCTCGACCTCCCCGAGCTCCTGTAGCTCGGCTCTCCCCGAGCTCTCATAGCTCAGCTCTCTCCGAGTTCCCATAGCTCGGCCTCCCCGAGCTTCCTGCAGCTCGGCTCTCCCCGAGCTTCCATAGCTCGGCCTCTCCGAGCTCCTATGGAGCGGCTCCCCCGAGCTTCTCCTAGCTCGTTTCTCTCCGGTTCAACTCCTCCGAGCTTCCATATCTTGGCCTTCTCCATAGCTCGTCTTTCCCGAGCGATCCATGATCCGATACTCACCCCCGCGGAACCTGGTGCAGGAGAGCCTAGACCTATCGTAATAGCATCTCAGGCAAAGAATCATGTTGAAAAGTGACCTAGAGCCTAATACAGCTACCTGGGACCTACGCACCTACCAGATCTTAAGCCATCGAGGAGCTCTCCTAGCCGTCGATCCCTTAACAAACAAGATATGGATCCCAACGGCCCCACAACGGCCTGATTCGATCCATCTCCGTATCCTAACAACCCTCGAACCTTCTAGAAGGTGCTCAAGATCCAGGTGACAACCTATAAATGTAACACTCCCAGATTCCCTCAGGTATGAGCTCACTCTCACTCTCACACTCTCCCCTAGCTGCCTGTGAGCTCCGATCGGCCGCCCTAGGAGAAACTCCCCGGAGAGATCCACCTCCCCGTTTTCTGTTGATCGCCGATTCCTCTCCCTTACTTGAGCGTCGAAGGGTCTTCCGCGGAGGGCCACCCCCAACGCCTCTCGCATGAGGACTTCTGTGCAGGTCCGCCCCAGGAGATCGACCGCGCCCGAGTTGGAGGACAGATCCCGGCGGCAACAATAAGAATATAAATAAAGATTATAATTTCTAGCTTTCCTCTAATCCTTTGCAATCCATAAGTTTATACATACTTTAATATTTTAGTTTTATGTTTACCAAATTATCTTCAGTTCCATCTTGCTCTGCACATAATTATAGAAGATTTATAATTTAAAACTCTAATAAAAACATGAAACAAAATCGTAAAAATTATGTTCTAAATTCATATATTCTTGCTTCGAAACCATATGTAAAAATTTTTAGGATTACATATGTCAATTTTAGAATGTCAACTAAATAATATAAAATTCATTATCATGCCTATTTGTGCCAACTTTGGTTTATGCCAAAGCTACAAATAATCCTTGAATCAAGAAAACCACTCATTAAGAATGTTGTGGCTCATATCTTCCTTTTCTTGCTCCTCCAACAGATGGTGTTTGTGATGAAAAAAAACTAATTATACATATAAGAAGAGAAGGGTGAGCCAAGTCTATTTATAATGAAATGCTAATGGATCCTAGCATCATAGTTCACTATTAGATTTTGGGTCTATACAAACTACTAATAATATCACCCAATAAAACATATGCATAATTCAAACTATACTTATCACATATATCAATACTGGACTCATTCCACATATATCATTGGACTAAATTTATCCCTTCAATTTTTGCAAATCCAAAATGCTAACAATTAATGTTAGATTATTATTGTATTGCTAATATATAATAATGCTTTATATTTGAAAGCCCTATATACTCCCTAAGATTTTTTTCTTAAGAAATATGTGGCACTATCACTTACACCAACTCAGGCATTAGGATCGAGGTATGGCAACTATAAATTCAAAATTAATTCTAAGTTATAAATTTAAAATTAGTCATAAGTTTTAGTAAGAGATGATGATTATGAATTATGTCTTTTCTATTTTAATAGGAAAGTTAAATGGTATAAAATAATAAATATAGTATTTATAAAAATTTTTCATTAATTACAGAAATAGAATGGGATGTGAATTATTTTCTTTAATAAGGGCATGAATGAAGATTATAATTTTCAGTCCTACTTTGACCCTTTGCAATGTCTAAATTTATATATACTTTAGGAAAAACCAGAGTAATCACTTTTTTTTTTGTACCTTCAAAAGTGGTGGCGGTCATCTCTCTGACTTGAATTTCTTATAGATAATTTGAGTTCAAATATATGCCGGATGATCTTTTATTTGTACCTTAATTTCTTTTAATTATATTACCTATTTCATCATCATAAACTCAAATTTTGCATAGTTTTTTAATTAATATTTTTTTTATCATCAAATATATATTATTAAATTCTTATGTTTAAAATGAGTCATATTGGATAAGATAAAAGTGGTTACTACTATCCTGTTTGGCTAAATCTAGCAATTAAGTCAAGGAACAAAGCACCAAATTTGGATTAGAATAGTGTAACTCTATATGGCCCGCCGTAACATTGAATTAAATTAATCAGTAAATATAAGTATGTTCTCAATAATTTGCTTGATCTATGAGTCAAGTGATAGGTCATATCTACCAAAGAATAACTTCGTTGCAACAATTTACCCACAACTCACGGCCGAGAGAGAAGCAGAATGAGGTTGAGAGGGGAATAAAGAGACACCAAAAGGGGGAGAACCCGGGGAATAAGACAACCCCCGTGCGATCTCCCCCTAACAAACCAAAACAAAAAATTTTATTAGGGTTGGTGACCTGCCATGCGAGCGCACCCAACATGGCAAAGGTCGGTACGACAACAAGATCAAATCCAAGGGAGTAGACTACTTTCCCTAAGCCCCTTGCCTCGCCCCTCAAAGGAGCTCCCCGGACTTCCTTTAATTTTCTGTACATCAGATATAAACTACATAGTACCCCTCAACATCTACGAGAGACATCAAGTGAGATCCACCGATTGTCTCATCTTTTACATCCAAATCAAGAAAGTTGAAGTCGTCGGGGATGATCACCACAATCGCATGCACCTGATCAGCAGAAAGAAACCGCATCTCATCCGATCCCCACAGATCTGATACAAGAGAGGAGAACGATCCTTTTCGCGCCCATTTTCTTCCCCTTCCCCATCTACAGACCTGCTGCCAAAAAAGAAAGAAAAACTAAGCTGAAAGGAATCGAAACAGTAGAACAAACGAATATATATCTCAAAAAACTGCTTCCCCTTCACAAAAATCATTAGACGTCATATCCTCTTCCTCGCTAAGGGCTCCCGTCCTCATCCTCTCATGCATGAACCAGACGTCCCCTGCCGACCAACCGGGTATATCGAGCGTGACGACGTTGATAAGCAGCTTAAGCGTCAATGATGCAGTCCTCAAGTCTTACGGTATATAGTACAACAAACGCCATGGATTCCAGTTTATTGCAATATATAGTAGTACAAGCTCGAAGGATGAGCACGAAAAGGTGATATATATCTCAGCTTTGTTCTTCTGTTAATTTACATAGCAGCTTATCTAACCTACAGAACATGCAATCTAAAATCAGAATTATTTCATCACAACTATCCTAGTCCAGCAATTAGTTGAAATAACTAAAGAGATGCTTTTGTACCAGAAATCCAAGGAGAATGCTTGCCGGATATGATCCAGTCCTGAGGTGAAGATAAGCCAGAACGTCTAGATATTAAATTGACCTGTTGACCCCCAACTGGGTTTTCAGCCTTAAGAATCGTTAAAATCTTGCCCCCGCACCAGCTGGCCACCGACTTCACATGGAAGCATCCGAGGTTGCTAAACTTATCCTGTGGCTTTTGCAGGCTACCCTCGATGAAGAACGAATCAGAGATTAGTGCATTAATATATGATAACATTAAAACTTTAAGGAAACCTGCAAGCAGACGCTGGAAGCAGCGAATAGATGATAGCAATTACTCCTCTTCTCCCGAGACTTGATTATAATGAAGCATTCGGTGGCTAGCAGGGTTGCTCCCATCCCAAAGAAAAGGGGAAGAACTTTTGGCTACCTCTTCACAAGACTTGGGTTGCAGTGAAGTAATCGGTAACCATCAGCGTTGCTGAGCCAAGTCTGCCCCATCTCCAGGTAAAGGGAAAGCGCTTTTTAACTTCCTCTTCCCCAAAAGTTGGGTTACAATGAAGCAACTGGTGGCTTGCAGGGTTGCTGAGCCAAAATCCAAACCCAACCCACCCCACCCTTGTGAAAAGGGAGAACCCTTGGCTTTGCTGCCTCTATTTTTCATTTTATAATCTTCACGTGTCTAGCAAGTTCTTCTCAACGATTATAACCCTCTAGAGGCCAAGCGCAGCTGCCGGGATTCTTTCGTCGGTCACAGAGGAGAAATCCATGGCACAGCTTCCCTTTACGGTACTCTGGCCATTGAGAGGGATGGAGAACTCTCCGTCAATATATAGATACGGACGGACGGTCTGGTGCATGCCAAATCGAAACAGAGAAGGATTACGAAACAGAGAAGGATTATGAGTAATAGGATTCGTATCAATCCATATTAGGAGAAGATTGATAATAGGATTCATATCAATCCGTTTGATAATAGAATTCATATCAATCTAGGATTCGTATCAATCCGGATTAGGAGCAGATTGATAAAAACGCCTTCCCCTTCTCGTCCCAAAGGTTTCGACTTTCGAATGTATTGGAAAGTTTATTTAAAAAAAGATATAATAAATAGGAAAATGTGATTTAAAGGTAAAGAAATTTTCATTAGTAAAATTGTAGGTCAATTTAGGAAGCAAAATGGCTAGAATATGGATTTCTAAACCAAAGAGAGAAGGCGCGTGCTTGCGTTAGTGTTGCGGCCGAATCACGTATGATGAACGTCGGGCCGGCTGGGATCACCGGGTGTGTAGAAAGGCCGCCGTCTTCCTCCAGGAGCCTGCAAAAAGTCCCGGACCGGTGGTTCCGGCGAGGACCCTCCGATGCCCAAGTTAGTGAGTCGTCGAATAGGGATATGATTTTTGTAGAATTATTCTAGAGGAAGTGCCAGAGAGAGTCCCCTTGCATGGAGCTCGGGTCCTCCTTTTATACCTGTTGGGGATCCATATACCTTGGTCTGTTGGAACCGTCGAATCTGTTCCGTTGTGATGTTTCATCGAACGGTAAGTTGTTGGACTGTTGCTGGATAAGGGCCGCTTATAGCGGTAACTGCTGATCAGGCTAACACTGGCCCGTGATTTTGGTAAGTGAGGTATTCGGCAGCAGACCTTAGATCGCGGGGTCGGTTGCCTAAGACTAGTCCTTGTATGAAGGCCGACACTGGGGGTTGACGCCGGATGGCAGTGCTAGAGGCCAGAACCAGAGTCTCAGTATTGGGACTGATACTGAAGGCCAACACCCGTGACCAATGCTGGAGGCCGATGCTGGTGGCTGACGCTGGGGGCCGACGCTGGAGGCCGGCGCTGGTGGCCGACGCTGGATGTCTGGTGCCAACGCATAGTTGGTCTTTGATGCCGATGTTGGGGGCCGACGCTGGAGGCCAACACCGGGGCCGGCGCTGGGGGCCGACGCTGGAGGCCGACGATGGAGGCCGACACCGGGGCCGGCGCTGGGGGCCGATGCTGGGGGCCGACGCTGGGGCCGGCGCTGGTGACCAACGATGGGGGCCGACGCTGGAGGCCGATGCTGGGGGCCGGCTCTGAAGACCGACGTTGGAGGCCTTGGGTTTTGTTGTCACATCATTGCTTTCAAAAATCGCACAGAAGATAATACTACCCCGGAAACGGCCAGCCGTATCAGATGCCCCCCCGCCCCTGAGATTGGTGAGCGTTTACTTACCCGCGAAAGGGGTGTGAATATCCTCTAGGTGGCCAGTTTCCGCATCACCATTTCGCCTTTGTTGGGATTAGGGAGGATTTCCCTCGGGCAGTGCTACGAAAAGGCGGACGGTATCATTGCGATAAGGTTAGCGCCCCCTTTTACATTGATGGTCTTTTCGAACTTATCGTATTGGCAGGTCGTCGAAACGCCTCCCAACTGAAGACGGACGCGTGGTTGGATCGGACGGTTAGGGGTGTTTCGAGATGGTGTAATGATGACAAATTGCCCTTATCTTCCTATCTTCCCCACTTCTTCCGCCATTGCCCCCTTTTGAGTCCGCCAGCATTTCTGTCTCTCGTTCATTCTCTCCGTGCTCTGTCCTTGGCTCAGTTTTTCTTCTCAGGTTAGTTCCATGGCTTCTTCTCCTTCTTGCTCCATTTCGGTTCTTGGGGGGGTTCCCACCATCCTTCCCAGTCTTCTGAGTCCCAGTCCATCCAATGGTCCACCTCATCTTCTAACCATTCACCGGAGCCACGACCAGTCGATCGTCCCCCAACCGGGATTCGTCCGGCCGGCGGGCGGACTTCCGTCCGGACCGGCCGGCGGTTGCCGGCCCTTCTAGGGTTACCAAGGAGTCCCCGAAGGGACTGCGTCCTCCATGTCTGCCCAGGACATAGAAACTTAAGGGCCAGGTACGGCTTCCCTCCAGACCTTCATCTGTTCGTTCCTACCCCTAACGACAGGGCAACCTCTTCCCGTTCCGGAAGGGTTGCCTTGTACGGGCCTTTTTTAAGGCTGGGCTCCGGTTACCGATCCATCCCTTCATTCTTAATCTTCTGGATCGGTACTCCTTGACCCCATCCCAACTAGTTCCCAACTCCTTCCGAACTATTGTTGGTTTTTTAGTACTCTGCCATCTGCAGGGTATAGAGGCTAGCATTTCCTTGTTCCGCAGCTTCTATACCCTTCGCAAACAGTCGGGGTGGTGGTCTTTCACTCCTAGATCCAATAGGATTCTTAACTGTGCCTTCCTTCCTCCGTTAAAGGGTGGAAGGACAAGTTTTTCTTCGCGGACATCAGCGGGGTTCGTGGAAGCTGGGGGATACCCAATATCGACGCCAATAGGGACTCCTCCATCCTTCCACGAGACCGGATGGCGTTTGGGCAGCTCCTGACTGCCGATATTCCTAAGTGTAATAAGCTGATAGCCGAGGAGAATCTTCACCGTGCCGGTCTAATTCCCTCGAGGGGTGAGCACTAGACTACTCGCCTCTCTTCTCTTTCTTTTCTCTCTTTTTTTTTTTTTTTAACTATCCCTGCTTGTGTAGGGATGGCGCCGACTTTGCATAAGCTTAAACAGGTGGCCGCCAAGAAGAGGAAGGCCACGGGGACTGCGTCCCCTGCCGAAGGAAGGGTTGCTGCCAAAGTTCCCAGGAGGGCCGATGCTGGGAGGGTTGGCGCTAGAGAGACCGACGCTGGGGTGGCCGACACCGGAGGGGCTAAGTCGTGAAGCCCCTACGTGCCAAGGTCTTGAAGAAGGGCGGCCCCAAAAGGGCCGACACTAAAGGGGCCGACGCCAGGAGGCCAAAACAGTGAGGTCCGTGCGCATAGGCGAGGTGGCTCAACCCCAAGCCGAAGAACCCGTCACGGAAGACGCGGCGAAGGCGGGGCCGGCAAGGAGGTGGAGCAAGGCCCGCCGGAGGGAGAATCTCCAGCTCCAGCTCCTCCAATTTTTTACTTGACTTATCTCCTGATGGGAAGATGCCGTCTCCCATGCCTAAAGAGACGGATAAAGCTCCGGCAGCAACAGCGGCAACTCCAGTCGCTGCCTTGCCCCCTATGGGGGCGACAGCTGAAGCGCCTCTGCCCGCTAAAGAGCCGGAGGCGGCAGGCTCCGAGGCGGAATCAGCCTCTGTAGGTCCGACGCCCAGGGAAGGGAGGGGTATCGATCCCTCCTTCCAGTCACTGCTGGCAAACCATAGCCGCTGGGCTACACGGGTCATAGAGGAAGCTTCAGTGGCGGAGGTGCAAGAATACCTCCGAGGTCAAGGGTGTGTTACCTTCTTTCGTGAAGCCTCGGTGGCGCACCTCTGGGTGAGTTTTTGTGCTATTATTGTCCTTTCCCTTTCCCCCTTTTTCTTTCTTTATATCTGGGTATTTTTTTCCAGGCCTTGAATTCCCTTGTCGCCCTTAAAGATCTCTGGACTCTGAGCGACACCGCCATTGAACAAGCACGGGAGGAGATGGTCTCCCTTCAAGTCAAAGCAGAAAGGGCGGTGATGGCTCTAGAGGACACTCGGGCCACCCTGAAGGGTGAGATCGAGGTTATTCGGCTTAGAGCCGAAAAGGCCGAATACGCGCTGGAGGTTGCTCCAGCATCGTGCCGCCAATGAGCTGGACAATGCTCAGGTGGCGGAAGAGAAACAAAGAGTGGCGGAGGAGAAACAAAGAGTGGCGGAGGAGAAGCTGAGGGCGGCAGAACAGGAGGTATGTGCTTTAAAGACTCAACTGAGTTCTGCCTCCGCCGAGACCAATGCGGCCAAGGAAGCCACCCGCCAATATATAACTAAAATCGCGGATCTGGAGGCGACAGTGGCGGAGGCCCAGAGGAGGGCCATCGAGGCGGAAAAGAAGGGGGCGACGCCATAGAGGATTATAAGAAATCCGAAGCCTTTGATAACGAGGTAGCCGAGTCAGCGGCGCTAGCTTATGACGCCGGCTTTCAAGATTGTAAAAATAAAATCCAGGAGCTTTACGACCTGGAGGATATCGAGGAGCTGAAGCCCGACGACGTCCCTGAGGATGACGCCCCGCCTTCGGAGGGTTAACAGCTTTTAGTTTCTCTTTGTATCGATTGTGCCTGACCTGAGTCGGCAATTTTGTAACCTTTACTATCAATGAATATTTTTAATCTCTTTTGCCTCTTCGATTATGATCAACTTCAGTTGTCGAACTGCTGTGAACTGCCAGTCATTGGGATTATGTACAGTAGGTTACGCTAGATAGGACCGCGAGTCGTGATGCTGTCCTAAGCGTCGACAAGGCCAATATTCGGTGGTAACGCGGATGTTAGTTGCTATTGCAAACGCGAGGTGCTGGTCCTCGGTCCCAACACATAGTTGGTCTTTACGGCCGACGCTAAGCCGGTCTCGGGTGCCAACGCACGGTTGGGTTTTTGTTGCCGACAGTGGGTGCCGGTCTTTTGTGCCAATGCGGAGTTGGTCTTTGAATGCCGGAGCGGATCTGGTCTTTTGCTGTGACGCTGGGCCGGTCTTGGGTGCCAACGCGGAGTTGGTCTTTGAGTGCCGGAGCGGATCCGGTCTTCTGCTGCCGACGCTGGGTGCCGGTTTTGGGTGCCAACGCGGAGTTGGTCTTTGAGTGCCGGAGTGGATCCGGCCTTTTGCTGCCGATGCTGGGCGCCGGTCTTGGGTGCCAACGCGGAGTTGGTCTTTGAGTGCCGGAGCAGATCCGGTCTTTTGCTGCCAACGCTGGGCGCCGGTCTTGGTGCCAACGCGGAGTTGGTCTTTGAGTGCCGAGCGGATCCTCTTTTGCTGCCGATGCTGGGCGCCGGTCTTGGTGCCAACGCGGAGTTGGTCTTTGAGTGCCGAGCGGATCCGGTCTTTTGCTGCCGCTGGGAGCCGGTCTTGGGTGCCAACGCGGAGTTGGTCTTTGAGTGCCGGAGCGGATCCGGTCTTTTGCTGCCGACGCTGGGCGCCGGTCTTGGGTGCCAACGCGGAGTTGGTCTTTTGCCGGAGCGGATCCGGTCTTTTGCTAAACATACTCATTCGAAAATAAGAACATGTTTATTATTCATGCATCAAACAGATTCAAATTAATAACGATAGAATTCTATTGATAGTACCGGCGTAAATTGTCGGCATTCCAAGTTCGAGGGAGCGGTTTCCCGTCTAGCTCTTCGACTTTATACGCCCCATGGTGGAGTACCTCCTTGACACGGTATGGTCCTTCCCATTTTGGTGCCAGCTTGCCCCCTTCCGTCGGCTTTGATACTTCAGCTCTTCGTAGGACAAGGTCTCCTGGCCGGAATGTCTTGGGTCGCACCCGAGAGTTGTAGTGTTTGGCCACTCGCTGACGGAACGCTGCCATGCGAAGCTGCGCTTGATCTCGCAATTCTTCCACCAAATCCAGATCAGCCCTTAGCTGGTTTGAGTTGCTTTCTTCGTGGTATAATTCCGTCCGGGGACTAGGAGCTCCTATTTCCACGGGGATGACCGCCTCGGTCCCAAAGACCAAGCTGAAAGGGGTTTCCCCTGTGGGTGCTCGCGGCGTCGTGTGGTAGGCCCACAGCACACTGGAAAGTTCTTCCACCCAGCGCCCTTTGCAGCTATCTAGCCGAGCCCTGAGCCCTTGGAGGATGATGCGATTGGTCACCTCGGCTGCGCCGTTGGTTTGGGGATGCCCTACGGAGGTGAATCGATGATGGATGCCCAGGCCCTCGCAGAATTCTCGGAAGGCCGTGTTATCAAACTGTCGGCCATTGTCTGTAACGAGGGTGTGCGGTAGCCCGAACCGGCACACCACGGATTTCCAGAAGAAAGCCCTTACTTTGGCTTCCGTGATCTTAGCAAGAGCTTCCGCCTCGATCCATTTAGTAAAATGATCGACGGCCACAACTAGGAACTTACGTTGTCCGGAGGCAGGAGGGAAAGGTCCCAGGATGTCCATGCCCCACTGTGCGAAGGGCCACGGTGCAGCCAGAGGGGTCAGCTGGGACGCCGGTTGATGTTGGATGTTGGCATGACGCTGGCAGCTGTCACATCTTTTAACGAGTTCAGAGGCATCCTCCTTCATTGTCAGCCAATAATACCCCTGACGTAGAGCTTTATATGCAAGAGCCCTGCCCCCCAGATGGCTTCCGCATATCCCCTCGTGTATCTCTCGCAAAATATAATTGGCGTCGGTGGGACCGACACACCTGAGGATAGGGTATGAGAATGACCTTCGGTAGAGCTTTCCCTCCATAAGGAAAACTTGGGGCCGTCTTTTAAGTTTCCTAGCTTCGGCAGGGTCTTCTGGGAGGATGCCTCAGTAAAGTACCGGAATAGGCGTCCATCCAGGAGGGCTCCTGCTCCACTGGCAAAGTTTCTCTTGGTACCTCAATACTCGGGGCTTCTAAGTGCTCCACATAAGCCTTTCCCAACATCCCATCAATGAGGCAGGAGATGGGATAGGCGTCGGCTCTAGCATTCTCTTGTCGAGGAATGTAGCTGACGCTGAAGTGAGTGAAGGGAAACCATTGAGTGCACCGCGTCTAAGTAGCGGGCCATGATGGGATCCCTTGCCTCGTACTCCTTTGTAATCTGGCCAGCAACCAGTTGGGAGTCGGTGAATGCCCTAAGGCGTTTCACCCCAAGCTCTCGAGCCAACCTTACGCCGGATAACAAAGCTTCATATTCCGCCTGATTGTTAGTGGCTGGAAAGAGGAAGCGAAGTGCACATTCGGTCACAACCCCATCCGAGTTGGCCAAGATGAGGCCTGCTCCGCTCCCTTGAGAGTTAGATGCCCCATCCACATGGAGAACCCACTCATCTTCGCTGGTTCCGAGGGGCTGAGTGTCCGTAGGAGGTTCTTCAGGTGGCTCATTCCCCAAGTACATTCAACCAAAAAATCTGCCAGACTTGGGACTTCATGGCCGACCGGGGGCGGAAAGATATATCGAACTCCCCCAGCTTGAGGGCCCACCTTGCCAGCCGGCCGGAAGTATCTGGACGAGCCAGAACCGCCTTCAGAGGCTGGTCTGTGATCACCGCGATCGGGTGGGCTTGGAAGTATGGCCGCAGTCGCTGGGCAGACACGATCAATGAGAAGATTTTTCCATGTTTGAGTATCGGGTCTCTGCATCATGAAGCACCTTACTCGTATAATATACTGGCCTTTGTGTGCCATTAGTGTCCATACGGACTAGCACAGAGCTAACAGCCTCAGGAGAGGCCGCAAGGTATAGAAGGAGCTCTTCTCCACCCGTCGGCTTGGCTAGCAGTGGCGGGGTAGATAAGAATTCTTTAACCCTTCGAACGCCTCCTGGCATTCTTTGGTCCATTCGAACTCGTTGATTCGGCGAAGCGCCTTGAAGAAAGGCAGACACCTTTCAGCGGACTTGGATAGGAAGCGGCTTAGGGCGGCTACTCTTCCTGTCAAGCGTTGTACTTCCTTCTTATTGGCAGGAGGCCTCATGTCCAAGATGGCTTGGACTTTGTCTGGGTTTGCTTCGATCCCCCTCCGGGTCACCATGAAACCCAAAAACTTCCCAGCGGTCACCCCAAATGCACACTTGCGAGGGTTCAGCTTCATCTGGTACCGACGAAGGCTGTCAAAAGTTTCTGCTAGGTCCGCGATGTGGTCACCGGCATGAACGCTTTTTGTCAGCATGTCATCCACGTACACTTCCATGTTACGTCCTATCTGACCTTCAAAGACCTTGTTCATCAACCTCTGGTAAGTAGCTCCCGCATTCTTTAACCCGAAAGGCATTACCTTGTAGCAATACAGCCCCTTTTCGGTTATGAAGGAGGTAGCTTCTTCATCCGCCGGTTCATCCGGATCTGGTTGTATCCAGAGAAAGCATCCATGAAGCTAAGGACCTCATGGCCGGATGTAGCGTCCACCAGTTGATCGATTCGAGGCAGGGGAAAGCTGTCTTTGGGGCATGCCTTGTTGAGGTCGGTGAAGTCTACGCACATTCTCCAGCTTCCATTGGCCTTGCGGACCAGAACCACATTAGCCAACCATTCGGGGTAGTGGACCTCCCGAATATGGCCTGCAGCCATTAACTTGCGGATCTCCTCGTCGATAGCTTTCTGTCTGTCCGGAGCGAAGTTTCTCTTTTTCTGTCGGACCGGCCGACACCCTGGCTTGAGGTTAAGTTGATGGGTGATTACTTCTTCAGGGACGCCCGGCATGTCTGAGGATGACCATGCGAAAACGTCAGTGTTGGCCCGCAGGAAAGTAAGAAGTTGATGACGTACTTCCTCCGGGAGCGATGCCCCCAGCTGAACAGTCCTTGCGGGTCATCACCCAAGGGGAGGGTTAGAAGGTGCTCTGCCGGCTCTCCCCTTCTTCCCAACTCCCTAGGATCGAGTGACTCAGAGGCTGTCGCTGACGCGTTCAGCGGGCTGGGAGACAGATGGTAGCAAGGCGGAAGTGGGCTTTGCTCCCCCTTCATTTCTCCGATCCCTTCGTTGGTGGGAACCTTACCAATAATCTCTTAGTGGAGATCACGGCATCCAGCAGATTCAGCCCCGGTCTTCCCAAGATGGCGTTATAAGCCAGCGGGACCCGACCACCAAGAAGTTTATGACCACGGTGCTCTGACATGGAGGAGTTCCAGCCGTGACCGGGAGAGCAATTTCGCCTTCGACGCTCACTGAGTCTCCCGTGAAGCCCATTAGCGGTGTGGCAACGGGTCGGAGTAAAGACCTTGATAAGTTCATCCGAACAAAAGCCTCATAACTCAAGACATCCACAGAGCTCCCACTATCAATTAAAATTCTTTTTACAGGGTGTTTGGCTATAGTCATGGACACCACGACGCTGTCGTCATGTTTATTAACTACCCCATCTAGATCCTTTCCGAAGAAAGGTATTACAGAGTCTATTCCCTCTCGCGGCCTCTTCGAACCACCATCCGCTCCCCAGGAGATCATAGCTATGGTCTTTTCAGTTGGGGTATTGTCCACGCCAGCCGGCGACCTGGGGGCACCGGGGCCCGTCGCGGGGAGATTCCCCTTCGAACAAACTTGCCCAGGTGGCCTTGCTGAACCAGCTCCTCGATGGCCTTTTTTAGATGGCGGCAGTCTTCGGTGTCGTGGCCGTAGTCTCGGTGGTACCGGCAGTAAAACTCCTTGTTGCGGGGGCCCCGACTTCAAGGGAGCCGGACGCTTGAAATATGGTTCCTCCTCGATCTCCAGCAGGATGTGAGAGATGGGAGCCATGAGGGAGTGAATTGCTCTTTAGGAACCAGCGCCTGTGGCCGGCGATCTGAGCGTCGTGGAGGCTCGGGCTTTCGAGGTTGTGCACCAGCACGGTCAGAAGGCGGTGGTTTATTACCGGGGTTCTTGTCAACTTCTCTCCTGGAAGAATCTGCTTCGTCAGCGCGGATGTACTTCTGTGCCGGCTCAGAAGCTCGGCGTAGGAGCGCGGAGGCTTCTTATCCAGGGAGTAAGCGAATCTGGATGGGCGAAGTCCTCTCTTCAGGGCCAAGGTGGCGACGGAGTCCTCCAGGTTGTATACCTCCAGCGCTGCTTCCTTAAATCGAGCGACGAAATCCTTTAAGGTCTCGCCACTCCTCTGCTGGACAGCAAAGAGGCTATCGGCAACTCGTGGGATCTTTCGACAGGCATCAAAATGAGCCAGGAAGGATCGCTCAAGTTGCCGAAACGAGTTGATGCTGCGGGGGGGCAGCGGGAGTACCACGCGCGCCGCCTTACGGAGCGTGGCCGGGAAGGCGACGCATAATAAGGAATCCGTCGCTCCCTGGACCTGCATGAGGACTTTGTAGCTTTCCAGATGGTCCAGGGGGTCCGTCGTTCCATCATATGGATCCAATTGAGGGAGACGAAACCGGGGGGGGACGGTTCCTCCATGATATTGCGAGAAAGCGGGGGGCGACGCTCATACTCCGCTGCATAGGGATCGGCGATCCGACGGCTGAGTTCGTCCAACCGCCGATGGTACTCGTCAAGCCTTTGCTCAGCCCGTCGGGTGGTTTTCGGGGAGTGTTACCTCGGGATGAGTCGGAAGAAGAAGATTGCCGGCGCAAAGAATGTGCCCGCTTGGACTCCTTTTCTTCCGGTCGGTGGTGGGAACGGCCGGAGCGACGGAGGGAGACCGTCGCCGCTTTGAGGTCCCTTGGGATGAGAAGAAGAAGATCGCCGGCAACGAATGTGCCCGCCTGGACTCCTTTTCTTTCGGTCGGCGGTGGGAGTGACCGGGGCGACGGGAGGGAGACCGTCGTCGCTTCGAGGTCCCTTGGTGATGAGGTTCGGGGGTGAGCGGTGAGAGACCTCAGGCGGGGTCCCTCCTTGGTGAGACTGAACTGTTCCTCGCACCCCTTCGCCCATCGCAGGGGGTTGAGTTACAGCAGCCACATAATGCTCTTGCAGCCCCCGGACCATCGTCGTCAGATCCTGGACCTGATGAGCTAGGACATCAAGCCGGTCGGGTTGGCTTGTCGGTGCAAGGGGTGGAGCATGGGGGTTGCCTCCGAATGCTCAACTCGCGGGATGTGCCCGGCTGCTTGGCTAGAGGAGGCCTCTTGTGCTCGCGTGGTCACCATCGCTTCCTTTGCAAAACTGGAAGGGTTCCAGGGAGAATTTTTGACCTGGCTGCCCCTTCCTGGCGCGCCAATCTGTTGCGGCCGAATCACGTATGATGAACGTCGGGCCGGCTGGGATCACCGGGTGTGTAGAAAGGCGCCGTCTTCCTCCAGGAGCCTGCAAAAAGTTGGACCGGTGGTTCCGGCGGGACCCTCCGACGCCCAAGTTAGTGAGTCGTCGAACAGGGATATGATTTTTGTAGAATTGTTCTAGAGGAAGTGCCAGAGAGAGTCCCCTTGCATGGAGCTCGGGTCCTCCTTTTATACCTGTTGGGGATCCGTATACCTTGGTCTGTTGGAACCGTCGAATCTGTTCCGTTGTGATGTTTCATCGAACGGTAAGTTGTTGGACTGTTGCTGGATAAGGGCCGCTTATAGCGGTAACTGCTGATCAGGCTAACACTGGCCGTGATTTTGGTAAGTGAGGTATTCGGCAGCAGACCTTAGATCGCGGGGTCGGTTGCCTAAGACTAGTCCTTGTATGAAGGCTGACACTGGGGGTTGACGCCGGATGGCAGTGCTGAGGCCGAAACCAGAGTCTCAGTATTGGGACTGATACTGAAGGCCAACACCCATGACCAATGCTGGAGGCCGATGCTGGTGGCTGACGCTGGGGGCCGACGCTGGAGGCCGGTGCTGGTGGCTGACGCTGGATGTCTGATGCCAACGCGTAGTTGGTCTTTGATGCCGACGCTGGGGGCCGACGCTGGAGGCCGACACCGGGGCCGGCGCTGGGAGACGCTGGGAGCCGACGCTGGAGGCCGACGATGGAGGCCGACACCGGGGCCGGCGCTGGAGGCCGACACTGGGGGCCGACGCTGGAGGTCGACGCTGGGGCCGGCGCTGGTGACCAACGATGGGGGCCGATGCTGGAGGCCGACGCTGGGGGCCGGCTCTGAAGACCAACGCTGGAGGCCTTGGGTTTTGTTGTCACATCATTGCTTTCGAAAATCGCGCGGAAGATAATACTACCCCGGGAAACGGCCAGCCGTATCAGTTATATTTTTTTTGTGGGACTTGCTTTGTTTGGAATTCTTAATAGAACTATTGTTATGTAAATAAATACAATAAAAGGAATTTTTTTTGGTAGACAATGTTTATTATTTAGAACGTAAAAGAATGATAAAAACAAAAAAAAACTTGTATTGGAGATGTGATTGTTATAAGGTTATATTAAGTAAGTTTACAAGTGATAAAAAAAATCATCATATAAGGAGGTCTGGTTTACAGTTATTTATGGAAGGGTTTATAATCACCAGCCTTTGCTTTAAATAATTAAGTTTTATTTAAAAAAATAAAAAAGAAAGAATATCATCGTTTCCCCCACAATAAGATTGCCATTATATATATTTATTCTTTTTAATCTTATGTTGGAAACAATGATGAGAAAATGGGATCATGATTATTAAGCCGGCATCTCAATATTTTTCCCTTGTAAATTTTGAAGTAGTATGTGATTCGAGCGCAGAGATGCACACAGTTAAATCTAAAAAGATAATAATACATCATTTTAGGGAAGTTGCCTTATTTTGCTTTTGGATTCCAAGGACTGTTACTTGTGCCATTAAAAATAATCTGAGCCATTAAAAATAATCTGAGACATTAATTTTTGGACTCAGACATCCACATTATTGCATGGGAGGAGCATATATTTATAATAAAATTTTATTATACTCTTTGATCTAATTCAGGCATGTTATGAGTAGGGACATCACCATGCATGATGGATCTTAAGGGGTCATAATTAATGTAGTGTAGGACTTGGTGGAAGAAGCTTAAATATGAATGATTAAGAATAAATATATAGGTCGGTCATCCTCCTGTGTAATCTATTGCTCTAGATTATAAAGGCCACATATAAGTTTAAGCATCATGAGTAGAGAATAAGATGGTGTAGTCCATTGGATTTTGTAGGACTATCTCTCTCTTGACATTGTAATGCAAATTTTGAACCAGGATATCTATGGGTGATTAATTTGTTTGCCAGAGTTTCTTCCCTTAATTAGCCATTCTTCCTACCATACATAATTGGAACGTTGCTTCTTTGAAAATAGGATGCCTTATACAGAAACATGTACTAGCTTTGAAATTCTGTTTTCTTTTTTTTTTTTTTGGAAAGGATGGGTGATCACATTAGTCTAATGCGAGTCAGCCCGGATAGATCAGAAAATAGAAGCTGTTTAAGTACAATGGGATAGAGGTCGCCTTGTTTCCATAACCAAAAACCCAAAAAATAGGCCGTTGCACCCCGCAACCTAGTCAGCCGCCGAGTTGGCCCCTCGGTAGACATGTCAGATCTGGGATATGAAGACCTTCCGCATAGTAGACCAAACATCCAAGAGCAGAAAGTTAATTGGAGAGTGACCGTAGGAAATTGTCATTGAAATAGCTTAAGTTTTGAAATAGCTTAATTAGCATGGACTGACCATCTAGAATAAATAATATGCTGTCAACCTCTATTTGTATGTAATGTCCTGCACAATATGATGCATCTGGATAGGTTATGCATAGATGATCATCACTCACCATCTTTGAAGGAATTAATGAAATCAGGTGCTTAAAATCAGGTGATAATTAACAAGGATGGTGCATGTATAACAAAAAAAATTGTCAAAGGCTAGTCTAATGGAGGAAGTAAGGATTGACTTTTGGACCATCATCAATACCTAAACACTTAATGAGGCTCATGTGTCAGAAGTTGAAGGTAGAATGGTTGTTAAGTGTTACATGGGTTTGATCGTACCATGTACTTCACTGGGTTAAGAATTTATATGTATTGCAATAAGGTGAATGCAAGTTACCACAATATATGAGAGTAAAATAAAGTATCATAATTTTTTGTGCTGGAGCAAGAGTGAGAAAAAGGTTGCAGAGTTCCATTTGGATCTCTGAACCCTAAAGGTCCTGTATTTTTTTTAGTTGGTCGAGTCTAGTCTGTTACTAAGTCAATCAAGTTTGATTTAGTCCAATATCCAAGTCATGCATTTTTATTTTATTTGAGTCCTGTAATAATTCAAGGGAAGTGTATTACTATTGTTGAGACCTTGTTGAACATATTCAGAAGAAGCCCCAGATTAAGCAGTAGTGGACAACCATCCAATCTTCTCCAACCTTATTCATACCATATCCTTGGAGCTCTGATGGATTGGATCCATCTACACTAGGATTGATGAAATGGAATCAACCTTGTCCCTTTATGTCGGCATCAACAATTTTGGCAACCTTGGGCACCCCATGAGGAAGAATTTTGATAATCTCCTGCTATGCTTTAATGAAATAAAGATCAGCATCTCAATTATTCTGGAAAGGATCTTCCATCCCATATGGACTTTGTTGATAAAAGAAAATAAAGAAGGATGTCACCCCAAAGCTTCCTTCTTTGCTTGTGGTCCCTCGCTTCCATAATTGGAATCATATCTTGCTGCTACCATTTTGATCGAACCAAATGAAGGAAAGAATAATCTTAAAATCGAGTAACACTTAAATAATAAGATATGGTGGGGATTTCATCATCCTTTCTTGGCCCAGAAAACCACCAACCTACATTGTGAACCTAAGCCTTAATTTTAAAATTGAGTAACACTTAATTGAGCATTAGGAACACCCACGGGTTCAGTTCAATTTAACTTTAGAAAACTAGTTGCACCCAAGTCAACATTTGTGTCTAGAAGCTGGTGTTTAAGACTGAGGGTCAAGAGTCAAATGACCAAGTGGTGTTGTGGTTTCTTAATTGGGTCCCTATGAAGGCAAGGGGGCCTCCCACACTCCCACTTCCTACCAGGACAGTGGACAGCATACTTGTTATTGTGGTTATGACTTAGTCAACTTACTTTACTTGGATTGTTAGGTCTAGTAAACTATAGTACAAGCCAATCTTGAGTCATTTGTGTGCTTTCTTGAGTTGTGTATGACCATCAAATCAGGAGCCCCATACCAACCAAGTCAGAATCAGTCACCATCAGACCCACCCATTGATAATAATTTTGGAGCCATGCTTAGGACCATTACTGAACAGTTGATCCAGAGTACTATCATAAGAGACCCAATCCTGATATTATGGACCCAGATGAAAGAATTCTTAGGAATTTCATATTAGAAGCATCCACTTTTGATGGAAGTTAAGACCTCAAGGTGTTTATCGATTGGGAAGGTGAAATGGATCAATATTTTAAGTAGTACAAGATGATCGAGGAGAGAAAATATAAATTTATCAAACTTAGATTAGTTCGATAGGCTAGGTTATACGGGAGGAATATTGAGATGTTGATTAGACGGGGAGATGATATTTTTATAGCCATCTGAAGAGCCATGAAGGTTAGACTAAGAGAGAAGTATGCACCCATATCCTACCAACAAAAACTCTTAGACCAATGGCAAAGGTTAAGCCAAGGCAACAAAATCGTTTCTGAGTACATTGAGAAATTTGATGAATTTGTCATGAGATGTCACATTGTTGAGTCGGAAGAAGCCACCCTGTCTAGGTTTAGAGCTGGTCTAAGGAAAGATATTCAGAGAAAACTATATTTGAGAGAAGTCAATGATCTGAAGCTAGGTTACCAAGTTGCTAAAAATTTTGAGAGGTTCAAGAGACAACCCATGTTCCGTAGACTAGAACCTTCCAAGACTAATACCCCAACCCAGAGATCATGACCCAGTCAAGCCCTAAACATTAGACCCAACCTAGGCACCCCAGTGAACATATCAGATGACAAGGGTAAGGCACCCAAAACCTATAGGACCCCTATTCCCAATTTAGTATGTTTTAGGTGTCATATGATAGGCCACTTCGCTAGCCAATGTTCCGCCAGGTCCTTACACAAAGGTGAGTTTGAGGAAAAAAATCACGAGCCTAGTGAGGAATGCGAGAAAGAAATTTATGAGGCTGGATTGAATTTAGCTGAGAAGTATGAAGGAGGAGAAGAATCCATAGAGTTTGACCTATTAGGAGTTGTGAGGTGCATCCTGTCTCGAACCAAAGTTCAAGAGGACTGGCGTAGGACTAACATCCTACAGAGTTTTCTCAAGATAGGGGCTAAGGTTTGCAAACTCATCATAGATAGTGAAAGTAGTGTTAATGTCATTTCATCCAGTGCAGTCAAAACTCTAGGATTAACACCTGTTTCACATTCTAACCCCTATAAGGTGTCATGGATAGATTCTACCTTCATACCTTCAAGATGAGATGCCCAGTCCAAATCTAGTTTCAATCTTATTAAGAAACGATATGGTGTGATGTCTTACCCATGGGAGTAAGTAGTCTCATTCTGGATAGGCCTTGGTTGTTCGATCGTGATGCAACCCTTTTGGCCGATCAAATTTGTATTTCTTTAATTATCATGAAAAGAAAATTATGATTTACCTTACCCCACCTAAGGATGACATCAAGAGAGGTTTGAGTCAATTAAAAGACAAGACGCCTGTATTGAACCTAATTAATGCTAAAGAATTAGAACAAGAAATCAATGAAGGTTCACCCATTTGGATGTTGACAGCTAGAAAAACCCAAGATTCGACCCCCGTAGAGCACCCTTAGAAAGTTAGAGAAATTTTAAAAGAGTTCAAAGATATCTTTTCCGAAGACCTTCTTGACCACCTTCCACCCCTTAGGATATTCAGCATGCCATTGACCTAGTTCCGAAAGCTACTTTGCCCAACCTGCCCCACTATAAGATGAACCCAGCTAACATCTAGAGTTGTAGAAATAGGTTTGATAGTTACTTAAGAAAGGTTTTATTAGAAAAAGTTTGAGTCCTTGTGCTATCCTGCCCTATTAACCCGTAAGAAAAATGGTACATGAAGGATGTGCGTAGACAGAATATAGATTCTTCATACTATGCCTAGATGACATGTTAGATATGATGACCAATACAATCATATTCTCGAAGATTGATCTTAAAAGTAGTTATCACCATGTTAGAATTAGACCAGAGGATGAATAGAAGATCGCATTTAAAACTAAGGATGGCCTATATGAGTGGGTAGTGATGCCTTTTGGCTTGTTCAATGCACCGAATACATTTATGAGGATCATGACCCAAGTTCTTAGGATGTTTATAGAAAAATTTGTTGTAGTCTATTTTGATGACATCTTGATTAACAGTAAGATCAAGAAAAACCATTTAGACCACCTTAGGCAACTATATCACACCCTTAGAAATGATAATCTCTATGTAATATAAAAAAGTATGATTTATTGACCCATATAGTTGTCTTCTTAGGATTTGTTGTGATCCCTGAAGGAGTGTTGGCTGACCTAGAGAAGATCAAGTCCATAGTTGAGTGGCCGGTGCCTATTAGTGTCCACGAAGTTCATAGTTTTCATGACCTAGCTACCTTCTATAGAAGATTCATTAGGGGGTTCAGTACGATAGCCACACCCATTACCGATTGTATTAGGAATGGAGATTTTGAATGGACCAAAGCCGCCAATAGAGCCTTCCTAGAACAAATCTTTTAAGTTCTATTTAAAAGATAAAAAAGAAATAATATCATCATTTTCCCAACAATATGATTGCCATATATATATATATAATTTATTCTTTTTAATCTTATATTGGAAACAATGATGAGAAAATGCGATCATGATTATTAAGCCGGCATCTCAATATTTTTCCTTTGTAAATTTTGAAGTAGGATGTGATTAGAGCGTAGATATAAACACACAGTTAAATCTAAAAAGATAAGAATACATCATTTTAGGGAAGTTGCCTTATTTTTCTTTTGGACTCTGATGTGGCTGATCCAGCACTGTCAGGGTTAACGGCATGGGAGACTGACGGAGCCCCGCCTCGGCCTCCGAGACCCCTCAGCCTTTGAGACACCCTCGGCCTTCGAGGCTGATGTGGCTGATCTAGCACCGTCAGGGTTAACGGTGTTGGAGCTGATCCAGCACTATCAGGGTTAACGGTGTGGGAGATTGACGGAGCCCCGCCTCGGCCTCCGGGACACCCTTAGCCTCTGAGACACCCTCAGCCTTCGAGGCTGATGTGGCTGATCCAGCACCGTCAGGGTTAATGGTGTGGGAGACTGACGGAGCCCCGCTTCGGCATTCGAGACACCCTCAGCCTCCAAGGCACTCTCGGCCTTGGGCTTCTGTCATGGTCTGACCCTGGGACCAGCAACCTATGGCCTCGAGCAACCTGACACACCCGTAACAGCACGTGGCCATACTCTATAATGGCGTATGATCCACCACTCACTCGTAATAGTGCATGGCCATACCCCGTTACGCGTATGGTCCACCACTCGCCTATGGCTGCATGTGGCCATACCCCGTAACGGCACACGCCTGGTGCAACCATAACCATCAGACACCTGTAATGCTACACTGGCAGGTGGCAAGTGAGGCAGGACACCTCTGACACACCCATGATCCATTACTGTCGGCCTTGCATTTTTGTTCGTTATTGAACAGCAGTATCTCAGAATCCTCAACCTTCTGGAAACATGAAAAAGGGAGAACCTTCAAACAGGTATAAAAGCCCACACTTACAACGAGGGAAGGATCCTAAACTCTAGTTTTCTAGCCTCTTTCTACTAGTTAACTCTTGTCTGTTCCCAAGTGACTGACTTGAGCGTTGGAGGGTCCCCACCGGAATATCCGGTCTCCGAAGACTTTTCTTGCAGGAGCTTAAATATGAATGATTAAGAATAATTAAGGGGTCATAATTAATGTAGTGAAGGACTTGGTGGAAGAAGCTTAAATATGAATGATTAAGAATAAATATATAGGTCGGTCATCCTCTTAGTGTAAACTATTGCTCTAGATTGTAAAGGCCACATATAAGTTAAAGCATCATGAGTAGAGAATAAGATGGGGTAGTGCATTGGATTTTGTAGGACTGTCTCTCTCTTGACATTGTAATGCAAATTTTGAACGAGGAAATCTATGGATGATTAATTTGTTTCCCAGAGTTTCTTCCCTTAATTAGCCATTCTTTCTACCAAACATAATTGGAACGTTGCTGCTCTGCAAATAGACTGCCTTATACATAAACATGTACTAGCATTGAAATTATGTTTTTTTTTTTTTTGGAAAGGATGAGTGATCACATCAGCCTAATGCAAGTCTATCCGAATAAATCAGAAAATAGAAGTTGTTTAAGTACAATGGGACAGAGGTCACCCTGTTTCCACAACCAAAAGAAATTATATCTCTAGTAGGGAGGTAAAGCTTTGGCATGGTCTCATTGACAAAAGAAATCCAAGCCACCGTGTGGGAGAAGAGATTATTAAAATTTTAGCGGATGTTATGTTAATTGAAAAACTATCTGACTGAAGTTTAGAAAGTAACATACCCGAAAAGGTTTTCATATTTGAATCTTTATAAGTTGCTCCTGATACATAATTTTGGGCGGTAGTTCTCTGTGTTGTCTTCTTAATTTTTCACACAAGTTTTTACCGGTCAAAAAAGAGTTTTTACACAAGTTTCTTGAAAACATGATAATATAAGCCATGTAGTTGGTACTCAAGAGCTGCTTCACACTAGAAATCGTGATGCTGATTCTTTGGATTTCTTTTGAATTCTTTTTCAAAAAAAAATGTTGTTCAAGACCATATAATTGTTTCTTTGTGCTAGTGCCCTTATTCAAGTAATATCTTCATAAATCGAGCATTAAAGATTAATTTCATCTAGCAGTTATAGACTTGATGATTGCATGAACGTTTCTTGGTGCCAAGTTTTGGCTCCAAAATGTTACTCTTGCTAAAACAATAGATATTATCGGTTAGGCACCAGCAGCAACAGCAAGAGCTGAAGAAAACTGTTAGAAAAAAAGAGCTAAATGAAGAATCAAATTATGACAAGGCTAAAATAATATCAATGAGATCTGTCAACAAGCTTTTACCCTTATGAATATGCAAATCTAATATTAAAATATGACTTATTATTTTGTAACTCAAACTTTAGTAATAAGATGTTAAGGTGGTTTACACATCCATAAAGTAGAGGCCCACCTTATTCCATCCCAAAAATCTCGTCTAGAGCAGAGTTTTTTTTTTTTTGCAGAGATGAAGATGAAAATTGTGATGTCAATGAGGACGAAAATAAATATATCTCTACCCCATCTCATCCTCACCCATTGATATGATGCTTAAGTATTATAATATCCTTATATATTTTCATATATACAAAATTATCCTCATATATATTAATTTAAAATTTTAATTATTTTAACGATAAGTATAATTTAAGATATAAAAATTGAATTTATTAATATGGTCAGTAAGGAAAAAATCATCTACATTACTAATTTTATAATTTTTTTAAAAATTCATATATATCCTTAAGAATGAGGCAAGGTGAGATAAGGATAAAATTGGAGATAAGGAAGAAAAAAAAATCTTCATTAATTATAGACATAGATTGAAATGTTGATTATTTTTTTAATAAGTGTTGGGGGGTAAAATCATCATTGCGACTATATTCGTGCGAGGAGGCTAAGGCCGACCCCGTCCCTTCGTCCACCATGATATTCCCGAGCTTCCTATAGCTCGGCTCCCCCCGAGCTTCCCACAGCTCGGCCTCCCCGAGCTTCTACGGCTCGGGTCCTCTCTGAGCTCCTATAACTCGGCTCTCCCCGAGCTTCCATAGCTCGGCCTCTCCGAGCTCCCATAGCTCGGCTCTCCCCAAGCTTCCATAGCTCGGCCTCTCCGAGCTCCCATAGCTCGGCTCTCCCCGAGCTTCCATAGCTCGGCCTCTCGAGCTCCTGTAGATCGGTTTCCTCGAGCTCCCATAGCTCGGCTCTCCCTAAGCTTCCATAGCTCGGCCTCTCCGAGCTCCCATAGCTCGGCCTTTCCGAGCTCCTATAGCTCGGCTTTCTCCGAGCTCCCATAGCTCGGCTCTCTCCGAGCTCCCATAGCTCGGCTCTCCCCGAGCTTCTGCAGCTCGGCTCTCCCCGAGCTTCCATAGCTCGGCCTCTCCGAGCTCCTATGGCTCGGCTCCCCCGAGCTTTCCATAGCTCGTTTCTCTCCGGTTCAACTCCCCCCGAGCTTCCATAGCTTGGCCTTCTCCATAGCTCGTCTTTCCCGAGCGATCCATGATCCGATACTCACCCCCGCAGAACCTGGCACAGGAGAGCCTAGACCTATCGTAACAGCATCTCAGGAAAAGAATCATGCTGAAAAGTGGCCTAGAGCCTAATACGGCTACCTGGGACCTACGTACCTACCAGATCTCAAGCCATCGAGGAGCTCTCCTAGCCGTCGATCCCTTAACAAACAAGATATGGATCCCAACGGCCCCACAATGGCTTGATTCGATCCATCTCCGTATCCTAACAACCCTCGAACCTTCCAGAAGGTGCTCAAGATCCAGGTGACAACCTATAAATGTAACACTCCCAGATTCCCTCAGGTATGCGCTCACTCTCACTCTCCCACTCTCCCCTAGCTGCCCGTCGGTGCTCCCACCTTTGCTGAGCTCCCGATCGGCCGCCCTTGGAGAGACTCCCCGGAGAGATCCACCTTCCCATTTTCTGTTGATCGCCGATTCCTCTCACTGACTTGAGCGTCGGAGGGTCTTCTGTGGAGGGCCACCCCCAACACCTCTCGTGTGAGGACTTCTGTGCAGGTCCGCCCTAGGAGATCGACCGTGCCCGAGTTGGAGGACGGATCTTGGTGGCAACAGATTGGCGCTAGAGGAAGGGTCTCAAGTCCCGTTAAAACTTGAAGAAAGGAGATAAGGATCTCGATCTGGAGTAGAACCTCTCTAATGGCCAATCGGAGAAGAGCAACCTCTGAAGCCCAGGATCAGGCTGCCTCTCAGAGACCTGATCTGGTGAGCAGTGTAGCGCTACAGCCTCCACCAATTGAAACTCCGTCGCCGCCAGCCATCCCGGTGACCCAGGACCAGTTCGCCTCACTGGTCCAGCAAGTCCAGGCACTGACCCACCTGGTCCAGGAACACCTCGCGGCTCCTCCCGCTCCGCACTTTCATAAGGAGGCCGCGATTCCTTCCTCGCCGGCGACTTCCTCCCCCGCCCGCATAAAACCACGGACCCCCTACATCAACCCAGAGGGGGCAAACTAGTCCCGCGAGGCGGCTACGACAGAGATCCATCCAGATCTTGACGAGCCCGGACCCCTTCCCCAGTGTCCTCCCACCATGATTCGATGCCGTCCCTACGATCCCCTCGCCCAGCTCCTCCTCTTGTCGCTGAAGAGGAGATCCATCAGCAGATCCGAGAGATGCGTCAGGAGCTGGACGCTGCCAAGCAGGCCCATCCACCTCAGCCCAAAGCGGAGCAGAGCATCCCTTTCTCCAAAGGGATTATGGAGGAAGTGATTCCCTCCCATGTTAAGCTACCGGCCGTCGAACCCTACCATGGCTCCTCTGACCCGGACGACCATCTCAGCAGCTTCCGATCAATAATGATGTTCCACGGAGCATCCAACGCGATCCTCTGCCGCGCTTTCCCCTCCACCCTCAGAGGATCTGCCCGAATCTGGTTCAATGCCCTGAAGCCAGGTTCCATTGATTCATTCGATGAACTGAGCCATCTTTTTATTGGCCAGTTCGTCAGCAGCCGCCGCCACCGACGGAGATCTGACTCCCTCTCCGAAGTCAAGCAGAGAGATGGGGAGTCCTTAAGAAATTATCTTGGCTATTTTAATAAGGCCATGTTGGAGGTGGACCACCTCAATCACGAGGTGGCTATGTCCGCCTTGATGGGAGGAGTATCAAAGGAAAGTGACTTCTACTTGGCGATGGAAGTCAGCTACCCTCCTAGCCTCTCTGATATGATGGCCCTGGCGGACAAATACGCTAGGGTCGAAGAGTCGCGGAGAGTTGCCCGTGCTGAGCTGGAAAAGAAGAAGGAGCCCAAAGGTTCGGATAGGCAACGGCCCGCCCGTCGGCCGAGTCCGCCTCGCCGCCCAAGAGCTCCCCCACTGCCACCGAGGAATGCTCCCGGAGCCCACCTAGGCGATTCGATCGCTACACCCCACTGACCGTGCCCCGGGCATAGATCCTCATGGAAATAGAATGCCAGCTCCCCCAGCCAGCTCCTCTCCGAGGGAACCCGACCCAAAGAGACCCCACCAAATACTGCCGCTACCACCAGGAACACGGCCATGATACAGAAGAATGCTGGCAGCTGAAAAATGAAATCGAGAGGCTGATCCAGTGGGGGCGGTTGAACTAGTTTAGGAGGGAGCCCGAGCCAGGACAAGGAGGTGACCACTAGCCCGAACTTCAACAACCTCCTCCCCCACCAAATCCACCCATGATTGGCCGCATCAACATGATCGAAGAGGCCGACGGATCGAGCCCCAGGAGTGATGGTGAGGGATCAGTGCCAAAAAGGGCACGGACCGGCGAGCTCTCTTTCTCGACGATGATCTCCAAGGGATACAGTTCCCCCATGATGACACATTAGTTGTATCCCTCAATTTAAACAACTATGATGTAAGCTGGATCCTTGTTGATAGTGGAAGTTCGGTGAATGTTCTGTATCTCGATGTGTTTGCCAAGATGAAACTATTCATGGAGAACCTTCGAGCCGGAAGGGGTCGTCACTCTGACGGTCCGCACAGGAACCTAGCCTCTTGTGGCCACTGTCTACACGGACTTCCTAGTGACCAAGCTCAGGTCCCCATACAACGCAATATTCAGCAGGCTCGGCAGTGCTTTGTCACCAGCCTTCAGTCCAGAACGCCGGAGGTTGACGGGCTAGACGCTCGGGAAGACTTCGCCAAACAGCGAGGAGAACCAGCAGAGGAGCTGGAGGAGGTGCCATTGGACGAGGCCCGCCCCGACCGAACCATAAAAATTGGGTCGCTGCTGAAGGCCGAACCTCGGCGCGGATTGATCAATTTCCTCTAAAGCAACGCTGACATCTTTGCCTGGTCCACCTCAGACATGCCGGGGATCAGCCTCGAGGTTCTCGTCCATCGTCTCAACATGGACGAGATGCACAGGCCCGTCAAGCAGAAGAAGAGGAGCTTTGCCTCGAAACGACAGAAAGCCATTGAAGAAGTAGACAAACTCATCAAGGCGAACTTCATTCGAGAGGTAAATTATCCAAGCTAGCTATCAAACGTCGTTATGGTAAAGAAGTCGAACGGCAAGTGGAGGATTTGCATCAACTTCACCGATCTTAACAAAGCCTGCCCGAAGGACAGCTTCCCTCTTCCCCATATTGACCAGCTCGTGGATGCCACCTCAGGTCATCAAATGCTGTCATTCATGGATGCCTATTCAGGCTACAATCAGATCCGGATGGCCCCCGAGGATGAGGAGAAGACTGCCTTCATAACCGACCGAGGTACTTACTGTTACCGTGTTATGCCCTTTGGTCTTAAAAATGCAGGTGCTACCAACCAAAGGCTGGTCAACAAAGTATTCAAGGAGCAAATCGACCGGAATATGGAGGTGTACATGGACGACATGCTGGTCAAGAGTAAAGAAGCATCGCAGCATGTCGAGGACCTCTCAGAGAGCTTCGCAACACTCCGCAAGTATGGGATGAGGCTCAATCCAACCAAATGCGCCTTCGGCGTTAACTCCGGGAAGTTTCTCGGCTTCATGGTCTCCCAGCGAGGTATTGAAGCTAACCCCCAGAAAATTCAAGCCCTCCAACAAATGATGCCCCCAGCTTCTATTAAAGAGGTCCAGCGCCTGACTGGGAGAATAGTGGCCCTCAACCGCTTCGTAGCGCGTTCGGCCGGGAGATGCCTCCCCTTCTTCAAAACCCTCCGGTCAGCTAAGAACTTTCAATGGACCCCTGAATGCCAGAAATCATTTCAAGATCTCAAGAAATATCTCGGCTCGCCCCCACTCCTCAGTAGTCCAAGCCGGGTGAGACCCTATTCTTGTACCTGGCTATTTCAGAAAGCGCCGTCTGTTCGGTGCTGGTCAAAGAAGAAGGCAAGGTCCAAAAGCCAATTTACTATGTCAGCAAGCTACTCCGCGATGCGGAGACAAGATACAGTAGAATTGAGAAGATGGTGTTGACCTTGATCACTTCGATTCGAAAGCTACGACCGTACCTCCCAGTACATTCTGTGACGGTCCTGACCGACCAACCCATCAAGGCGGTGGTCCACGCCCCGAGACATCAGGAAGAATGACCAAATGGGCCGTCGAGTTAAGCGAGCATGACATCCACTTTCAGCCTCGCCCGGCCATCAAAGCTCAAGTGCTAGCCGATTTCCTCCTCGAGTGTACCATCTCGGAGGATGGTTCCGCCCCGAACTCCCCCGAGGAACCAAAATCCAGAGCCCGGAGGCTCCTCCACATCGACGGGTCATCTAACACCCGTCGCTCCGGTGCGGGCCTGGTCCTCACCAGCCCGGAGGGGGCGACCTTTGAATACGGCGTCCGGTTCTCCTTCCCAACCTCCAACAACGAAGCTGAGTACGAATCCCTATTAGCCGGTCTCCGGATCGCCCGCAACCTGAAGGTGGAGAAGCTTAATGCCTTCACCGATTCTCAGCTGGTGGCTGGGCATGTACGAGGAGAATTTAAGGCTCGGGAGCTGAACATGGTTCATATCTTTAAGAGGTACGGGGCCTGCTTCCCCATTTTTCTGAGTTTGAGATCACTCGGATTCCCAGATCCGAGAATGCCCGTGCCGACCAACTGTCAAGATTGGCAACCACGGAGTCAATGGACACTGAACAAAAGTTCCACTTGGAGACCCTGGAGAAACCTAGCATCACGGAAGCCGATCGAATAATGCAAGTAGAGGTCGAACCATCATGGTTCGATCCCATTCTGAAGTACCTCAAAGAAGGGTCGCTTCCACCGGACCGGAGAGAGGCTAGAAAGCTAAAGCTGCAAGCCACCCACTACATGCTGATCGATGACCATCTCTACAAACGATCCTTCTCCATGCCACTGCTTAGGTGCCTCCGCCCATCTGAAGCAGATTATGCTCTCCGTGAAGTGCATGAGGGGATTTGCGGCAATCACCTGGGAAGCCGATCCCTATGCCACAAGGTGCTACGACAAGGTTACTACTACCGACTATGCAGAAGGACGCAGACGATCTTGTCCAAGCTTGCGACCCATGCCAGAGACACTCAAGCATTCAGAGACTCCCCTCCACCGGCTGGTTCCTATATCCTCCGCTTGGCCCTTCGCCAAGTAGGGGATGGACATCCTCGGCCCGTTCCCGCTCGCCATGGGACAGCGGAAATTCTATTCGTCACCATCGACTACTTCACAAAATGGGTCGAGGCGGAGGCGGTTGCACAAATAACCGAGGCACGGGCCAGGAATTTTGTATGGAGGTCCATCATCTGTCGATCGGCCTCCCGCATACCATAATCACTTATAACGGCAAGCAATTCGACAACCCCAAGTTCCGCCAGTTCTGTGAGGAGCACGAAATCCATCACCACCTCACCTTGGTTGGGCATCCGCAAGCCAACGGAGCAGCCGAAGTGACCAACAGGACCCTGCTTCAGGGGATCAAAGCTTGTCTTTCCAGAGCCCAAGGCAGGTGGGCGGATGAGTTGCACCATGTCCTATGGGCCTACCATACCACCCCGAGAGTCCCCATAGGAGAAACTCCATTCCGGATGGCCTTCGGCACGAAGGCCATTATCCCCGTAGAGATAGGCCTCCCTTCGCTGCGGGTGGAAAGCTACTCAGAGGAAGCTAGCGACTAACAGCTCCGCACCAACCTCGACCTGATAGAGGAGGTCAGAGAGAAGGCCCGGATCAGAGTGGCTGCCTATCAACAAAGGGTGGCCCGCTACCACGCCTCCAGAGTCAAAGGGAAAGCCTTCCTGCCCGGCGATCTTGTTCTCCGGAAAGCCTCTGTCTCCAAACCGCTGGAACAAGAAAAACTGGCACCAAACTGGGAAGGCCCATACCAAGTGGCGGAGATTATCAGACTGGAACTTACAAGCTGCAAGACTTGAACGGGAAGTCCATCCCCCGGACATGGAACTCGGACAATCTCTGTAAGTATTATCAATAGGGTATGTCCTTTATAAATCCACTTCGATATACTCTATTATACCTTCCTGTCAGCACATGTTTTCGTAATTCGCAACATGAATCATCATACTTTATATTGCCGAAGATTGTGAAAAGAAACAGGTGCTGCTCACCAATCCTCGGCACGACCGAGTTATCTATTTGAACAGGAATTCTTTGAACCTCGGCAGGGCCGAGAAACAAATTCTCCGAACCTCGGCTGGGCCGAGCTACAAAATCTCCGAACCTCGGCAGGGCCGAGCCACAAAATCACCGAACCTCGGCTGGGCCGAGCAATAAACTCTCCGAACCTCGGCTGGGCCAAGTAACAAATTCTCTGAACCTCGGCTGGGCCGAGCAACAAATTCTCCGAACCTCGGCTGGGCCGAGCTACAAAATCTCTGAACCTCGGCAAGGCCGAGCCACAAAATCACCGAACCTCGGCTGGGCCGAGTAACAAATTTTTCGAACCTCGGCTGGGCCGAGCAACAAAATCTCCGAACCTCGGCAGGGCCGAGCAACAAAACCTCCGAACCTCGACTGGGCCGAGCTACAAAATCTCCGAACCTCGGCAGGGCCGAGCAACAAAATCACCGAACCTCGGCTGGGCCGAGCAATAAACTCTCCGAACCTCGCTGGGCCGAGTAACAAATTCTCCGAACCTTGACTGGGCCGAGCAATGAAATCTCCAAACCTCGGCTGGGCCGAGCAACAAAACCTCCGAACCTCGGCAGGGCCAAGCAACAAATTCTCCGAACCTCGGCTGGGCCGAGCTACAAAATCTTTGAACCTCGGCAGGGCGAGCAACAAAATCACCGAACCTCGGCTGGGCCGAGCAATAAACTCTCCGAACCTCGGCTGGGCCGAGTAACAAATTCTCCAAACCTCGACTGGGCCGAGCAACAAATTCTCCGAACCTCGACAGGGCCAAGCAACAAATTCTCCGAACCTCGGCTGGGCCGAGCTACAAAATCTTCGAACCTCGGCAGGGCCACAAAATCATCGAACCTCGGCTGGGCCGAGCAATAAACTCTCCGAACCTCGGCTGGGCCGAGTAACAAATTTTTCGAACCTCGGCTGGGTCGAGCAACAAAATCTCTGAACCTTGGCTGAGTCGAGTAACTGATTCTCCGAGCCTCGGCTGGGCCAAGCAAGAGATTCTCCGGACCTCGGCAAGGCCGAGCCGTAAACATTCGAACTCCAATAGAGCCGAAAGCTTGAATCTCCGAGCTTCGGACCAAGTTAAGGAGTGTATTCTATCACCGAACGACCTCTAAACCTCCGTCTGGGCCATGGCAGTTGGCAAGCCCCGACTAGTTCGTATAGCGCGGGATCACCGCCTAGAAACGAACGAAATGTCCTTGTATCCCACGACCAACAACAAATAACTTGGCACAGAAGAAATAGAGACTGAGAAATAGAGCAAAACTCTCTTTATTTCATTGCCATCAAAACCAATTACAAATGCCTGAGAGGCGTTACAAGAGCATTGAAATACATAAAATAAAGACAAGCACAAAACTCGGGCAACTGCTCCAATGCAGACCTGGGCAGCTGTGATGCTCTGGCGTCCGAACTGCCGAACCGGATAAGCCGCATACAGTCAGCTCGAGCCGATAATAGCCGGCGACATGGACCAATAGTTACGGCCAGCTTCGGTAAATAATGATATCCCGGTGACCCAACCGGGATATCAGAGTGATTGGAAAGGGTGGATGGGATATTATCCCAAACCATCCAACCGAAAGGCCCCCCGGGCGAGTAGGTAGGAAGCCCACGGGCCTTGGCACCGGAACGCTCTCCCAAACCGAGTGTGTACCGGCCCAACTTGCCCAAACTCAAAGGCAAGGTACCTGCGGGCGGCACACCATCGCCCCTCCCCATGTGGCAAAAGATTCCCCAGGCGGACAAGCCCAGGAATCCAAACCAGGGGAGGAGGCAAAATTCACACAACCCATGGGGAGCCCATGTGCACTTCCTACCGTGCGTCCCCAAAGGGGAACCACAAAGGTCACACTGGAAGCACATATGTGGGCTCTCCGTGTGATCTCTGCGCCCTCCCTGTGCACTCTCCATATAATCTCCGGGGCTCATCCCCAAAGGGCGAACCACTCTCCCGCAGCTCCTTCGTCGCCCCAACTATCCGGAGGCAAAGGGCTCATGAAAGGAAAGCTCGACCCTCCCGTTCGTGACACCAAGGAAATACGCATGGTAGAAACTCCAGAGAGGAAGGAAACTTTGAGGATGGTCTAACACGACCCCTCTTCCCCTTTTTATAGGCAAAAATAAGCCAAAAACAGCCATCAAGGCCGGGAGCCCCGAGATTCGAACACTTGGCCCATGCCACCGTGTGGCCTCCCAGGATGAAAGCAACGCCCCACTGCACGCCGAGCCCATTGCCTGCATCATGACGCATGAAAGATTTCTTTTTGATCCCGAATCACGGTTATTAAATGCAGAAAATCGCCCTCTGATCTTACGAAAACTGACAGGTTCAGGAGATCGTCCTACGAAAGTAACATCCTCCAATGGTAATCGGGTGCGTACGCCGTACGCCAAAACGACCTGCATGAGAAAGACCAATGCCATAAAAGCCTTCGGAAAGCATCGGACAACTTTATGTTCCCCACAGAGCCGTATCATCAACTTCGATGAAATAAAAACCGATCTACCTGCGGAACGGCAGAGCCCTGGCAGGGTGGCAAAAAGCATGAAAATCGATGGATCGTCGATTGCTCCCCAAGGAAGTTAATCGCTCGAAAAACTTGTGCGACAAAATTGAACGTCTCAAAACAAAAATAAATGCGAAGGCTACGCAAACCATTTTTTCACCAAAAAAGGAAGCTGTTTTAAGAAGTTGAGGTGCTTCGCTTGAGGCGTCCGGAACCGCCTCGACAAACGCGTTAATCGGGATTTGCTACGTAGCGTTTCGCCAACCGTCACCCCTGGAGGAGCCTTACCCACGAAGGCATGATGACCTCGCTGCATTAATTAAGGCATCATTGCTTAGGCAATCGGATACCGCACCCAAACGCATGTCACGCCACCTAAGCCTATACTCCCTACGCTCGAACCTACGCTTCGAACTAGGGAGTGGAGGGCATGTGTTGGGGGTAAAATCATCATTGTGATGATATTCATGCGAGGAGGCTAAGGCCGACCCCGTCCCTTCGCCCACCATGATATTCTTGAGCTTCCTATAGCTCGGCTCCCCCCGAGCTTCCCACAGCTCGGCCTCCCCGAGCTTCTACGGCTCGGGTCCTCTCCGAGCTCCCATAGTTCGGCTCTCTCCGAGCTCCCATAGCATGGCTCTCCAAGCTCCCATAGCTTGGCTCTCCCCGAGCTTCCATAGCTCGGCCTCTCCGAGCTCCCATAGCTTGGCTCTCTCCGAGCTCCCATAGCTCGGCCTCTCCGAGCTCCCATAGCTCGGCTCTCCCGAGCTTCCATAGCTCGACCTCCCCGAGCTCCCGTAGCTCGGCTCTCCCCGAGCTCTCATAGCTCGGCTCTCTCCGAGTTCCCATAGCTCGGCCTCCCCGAGCTTCCTGCAGCTCGGCTCTCCCCGAGCTTCCATAGCTTGGCCTCTCCGAGCTCCTATGGAGCGGCTCCCCCGAGCTTCTCCTAGCTCGTTTCTCTCCGGTTCAACTCCCCGAGCTTCCATATCTTGGCCTTCTCCATAGCTCATCTTTCTCGAGCGATCCATGATCCGATACTCACCCCCGCGGAACCTGGTGCAGGAGAGCCTAGACCTATCATAATAGCATCTCAGGCAAAGAATCATGTTGAAAAGTGACCTAGAGCCTAATACGGCTACCTGGGACCTACGCACCTACCAGATCTTAAGCCATCGAGGAGCTCTCCTAGCCATCGATCCCTTAACAAACAAGATATGGATCCCAACGGCCCCACAACGGCCTGATTCGATCCATCTCCGTATCCTAACAACCCTCGAACCTTCCAGAAGGCGCTCAAGATCCAGGTGACAACCTATAAATGTAACACTCCCAGATTCCCTCAGGTATGAGCTCACTCTCACTCTCACACTCTCCCCTAGCTGCCTGTGAGCTCCCGATCGGCCGCCCTAGGAGAAACTCCCGGAGAGATCCACCTCCCCATTTTCTGTTGATCGCCGATTCCTCTCCCTGACTTGAGCGTCGAAGGGTCTTCCGCGGAGGGCCACCCCCAACGCCTCTCGCGTGAGGACTTCTGTGCAGGTCCGCCCCAGGAGATCGACCGCCCGAGTTGGAGGACAGATCCCGGCGGCAACAATAAGAATATAAATAAAGATTATAATTTCCAGCTTTCCTCTAATCCTTTGCAATCCATAAGTTTATACATACTTTAATATTTTAGTTTTATGTTTACCAAATTATCTTCAGTTCCATCTTGCTCTGCACATAATTATAGAAGATTTATAATTTAAAACTAATAAAAACATGAAACAAAATCGTAAAAATTATGTTCTAAATTCATATATTCTTGCTTCGAAACCATATGTAAAAATTTTTAGGATTACATATGTCAATTTTAGAATGTCAACTAAATAATATAAAATTCATTATCATGCCTATTTGTGCCAACTTTGGTTTATGCCAAAGCTACAAATAATCCTTGAATCAAGAAAACCACTCATTAGGAATGTTGTGGCTCATATCTTCCTTTTCTTGCTCCTCCAACAGATGGTGTTTGTGATGAAAAAAAACTAATTATACATATAAGAAGAGAAGGGTGAGCCAAGTCTATTTATAATGAAATGCTAATGGATCCTAGCATCATAGTTCACTATTAGATTTTGGGTCTATACAAACTACTAATAATATCACCCAATAAAACATATGCATAATTCAAACTATACTTATCACATATATCAATACTGGACTCATTCCACATATATCATTGGACTAAATTTATCCCTTCAATTTTTGCAAATCCAAAATTGCTATCAATTAATGTTAGATTATATTGTATTGCTAATATATAATAATGCTTTATATTTGAAAGCCCTATATACTCCCTAAGATTTTTTTCTTAAGAAATATGTGGCACTATCACTTACACCAACTCAGGCATTAGGATCGAGGTATGGCAACTATAAATTCAAAATTAATTCTAAGTTATAAATTTAAAATTAGTCATAAGTTTTAGTAAGAGATGATGATTATGAATTATGTCTTTTCTATTTTAATAGGAAAGTTAAATGGTATAATAATAAATATAGTATTTATAAAAATTTTTCATTAATTACAGAAATAGAATGGGATGTGAATTATTTTCTTTAATAAGGGCATGAATGAAGATTATAATTTTCAGTCCTACTTTGACCCTTTGCAATGTCTAAATTTATATATACTTTAGGAAAAACCGGAGTAATCACTTTTTTTTTTTGTACCTTCAAAAGTGGTGGCGGTCATCTCTCTGACTTGAATTTCTTATAGATAATTTGAGTTCAAATATATGCCGGATGATCTTTTATTTGTACCTTAATTTCTTTTAATTATATTACCTATTTCATCATCATAAACTCAAATTTTGCATAGTTTTTTAATTAATATTTTTTTATCATCAAAATATATTATTAAATTCTTATGTTTAAAATGAGTCATATTGGATAAGATAAAAGTGGTTACTACTATCCTGTTTGGCTAAATCTAGCAATTAAGTCAAGGAACAAAGCACCAAATTTGGATTAGAATAGTGTAACTCTATATGGCCCGCCGTAACATTGAATTAAATTAATCAGTAAATATAAGTATGTTCTCAATAATTTGCTTGATCTATGAGTCAAGTGATAGGTCATATCTACCAAAGAATAACTTCGTTGCAACAATTTACCCACAACTCACGGCCGAGAGAGAAGCAGAATGAGGTTGAGAGGGGAATAAAGAGACACCAAAAAGGGGGAGAACCCGGGGAATAAGACAACCCCCGTGCGATCTCCCCCTAACAAACCAAAACAAAAAATTTTATTAGGGTTGGTGACCTGCCATGCGAGCGCACCCAACATGGCAAAGGTCGGTACGACAATAAGATCAAATCCAAGGGAGTAGACTACTTTCCCTAAGCCCCTTGCCTCGCCCCTCAAAGGAGCTCCCCGGACTTCCTTTAATTTTCTGTACATCAGATATAAACTACATAGTACCCCTCAACATCTACGAGAGACATCAAGTGAGATCCACTGATTGTCTCATCTTTTACATCCAAATCAAGAAAGTTGAAGTCGTCGGGGATGATCACCACAATCGCATGCACCTGATCAGCAGAAAGAAACCGCATCTCATCCGATCCCCACAGATCTGATACAAGAGAGGAGAACGATCCTTTTCGCACCCATTTTCTTCCCCTTCCCCATCTACAGACCTGCTGCCAAAAAAGAAAGAAAAACTAAGCTGAAAGGAATCGAAACAGTAGAACAAACGAATATATATCTCAAAAAACTGCTTCCCCTTCACAAAAATCATTAGATGTCATATCCTCTTCCTCGCTAAGGGCTCCCGTCCTCATCCTCTCATGCATGAACCAGACGTCCCCTGCCGACCAACCGGGTATATCGAGCGTGACGACGTTGACAAGCAGCTTAAGCGTCAACGATGCAGTCCTAAAGAGATGCTTTTGTACCAGAAATCCAAGGAGAATGCTTGCCGGATATGATCCAGTCCTGAGGTGAAGATAAGCCAGAACGTCTAGATATTAAATTGACCTGTTGACCCCCAACTGGGTTTTCAGCCTTAAGAATCGTTAAAATCTTGCCCCCGCACCAGCTGGCCACCGACTTCACATGGAAGCATCCGAGGTTGCTAAACTTATCCTGTGGCTTTTGCAGGCTACCCTCGATGAAGAACGAATCAGAGATTAGTGCATTAATATATGATAACATTAAAACTTTAAGGAAACCTGCAAGCAGACGCTGGAAGCAGCGAATAGATGATAGCAATTACTCCTCTTCTCCCGAGACTTGATTATAATGAAGCATTCGGTGGCTAGCAGGGTTGCTCCCATCCCAAAGAAAAGGGGAAGAACTTTTGGCTACCTCTTCACAGACTTGGGTTGCAGTGAAGTAATCGGTAACCATCAGCGTTGCTGAGCCAAGTCTGCCCCATCTCCAGGTAAAGGGAAAGCGCTTTTTAACTTCCTCTTCCCCAAAAGTTGGGTTACAATGAAGCAACTGGTGGCTTGCAGGGTTGCTGAGCCAAAATCCAAACCCAACCCACCCCACCCTTGTGAAAAGGGAGAACCCTTGGCTTTGCTGCCTCTATTTTTCATTTTATAATCTTCACGTGTCTAGCAAGTTCTTCTCAACGATTATAACCCTCTGAGGCCAAGCGCAGCTGGCGAGGATGAAAGCCGAGGTAAGTTATCCGGTGGCGTGGAACTACTCGAATTCCCTTTACGGTACTCTGGCCATTGAGAGGGATGGAGAACTCTCCGTCAATATATAGAGACGGACGGACGGTCTGGTGCATGCCAAATCGAAACAGAGAAGGATTAGGAGTAATAGGATTCGTATCAATCCAGATTAGGAGAAGATTGATAATAGGATTCATATCAATCCGTTTGATAATAGAATTCATATCAATCAGGATTCGTATCAATCCGGATTAGGAGCAGATTGATAAAAACGCCTTCCCCTTCTCGTCCCAAAGGTTTCGACTTTCGAATGTATTGGAAAGTTTATTTAAAAAAAGATATAATAAATAGGAAAATGTGATTTAAAGGTAAAGAAATTTTCATTAGTAAAATTGTAGGTCAATTTAGGAAGCAAATGGCTAGAATATGGATTTCTAAACCAAAGAGAGAAGGCGCGTGCTTGCGTTAGATTTTTTTTGTGGGACTTGCTTTGTTTGGAATTCTTAATAGAACTATTGTTATGTAAATAAATACAATAAAAGGAATTTTTTTGGTAGACAAGGTTTATTATTTAGAACGTAAAAGAATGATAAAAACAAAACAAACTTGTATTGGAGATGTGATTGTTATAAGGTTATATTAAGTAAGTTTACCAGTGATAAAAAAAAAATCATCATATAAGGAGGTCTAGTTTACAGTTATTTATGGAAGGGTTTATAATCACCAGCCTTTGCTTTAAATAATTAAGTTTTATTTAAAAAAAAAAAAGAAAGAATATCATCGTTTCCCCCACAATAAGATTGTCATTATATATTTATTCTTTTTAATCTTATGTTGGAAACAATGATGAGAAAATGGGATCATGATTATTAAGCCGGCATCTCAATATTTTTCCCTTGTAAATTTTGAAGTAGTATGTGATTCGAGCGCAGAGATGCACACAGTTAAATCTAAAAAGATAATAATACATCATTTTAGGGAAGTTGCCTTATTTTGCTTTTGGATTCCTACTTGTGCCATTAAAAATAATCTGAGCCATTAAAAATAATCTGAGACATTAATTTTTGGACTCAGACATCCACATTATTGCATGGGAGGAGCATATATTTATAATAAAATTTTATTATACTCTTTGATCTAATTCAGGCATGTTATGAGTAGGGACATCACCATGCATGATGGATCTTAAGGGGTCATAATTAATGTAGTGTAGGACTTGGTGGAAGAAGCTTAAATATGAATGATTAAGAATAAATATATAGGTCGGTCATCCTCCTGTGTAATCTATTGCTCTAGATTATAAAGGCCACATATAAGTTTAAGCATCATGAGTAGAGAATAAGATGGTGTAGTCCATTGGATTTTGTAGGACTCACTAGAAGAAAATACTGAAATAGCGACGCAAGTTTAGCGACGCAATTATGCGTCGCTAAATTGCGACCACTTTGCGATGCCTCTGTGACAACAAATATTGCGACGTAATTAGCGACGCATTAGCGACTCAATTAACCAAAAAATCAAAATAAATTAATATTTTAATATTGCGACGCATTATTTGTGTCGCAATATTTTTAAATTAATTTTTATAAAATTTAAATATCGGAAAAAAATATTGCGACGCAACTCAGTGCGTCGCAATGTTTTAACAGAATTAAATATGTTAAATAGCGACGCATTAGCGACGCAATAAAACAAAAATTAGAGAAATTATTTTAATTTAGCGACGCACCAATTGCATCGCAAATAATTTAAATGAAATTAAATCTTATAAAATTTAAATATCAGAAAAAAATATTGCGATGCAACAGAGTGTGTCATAATGTTTTTAAAGAATTAAATATATTAAATAGTGATGCATTAGCGAGGCAATAAACCAAAAAATTAGAAAAATTATTTTTAATTTAGCGACGCACCAATTGCGTCGCAAATAATTTAAATGAAATTAAATTTTTTAAAGTATAAATATTTAAAAAAATATTGCGACGCATTTAGTGCGTCGCAATGTTTTGAAAAAAATTAAATATTTAAATAG
>UESW01004445.1:135683-190155 GCA_900491605.1 Calamus simplicifolius | reverse complement strand
TCATGCATTTTTATTTTATTTGAGTCCTGTAATAATTCAAGGGAAGTGTATTACTATTGTTGAGACCTTGTTGAACATATTCAGAAGAAGCCCTAGATTAAGCAGTAGTGGACAACCATCCAATATTCTCCAACCTTATTCATACCATATCCTTGGAGCTCTGCATGGATTGGATCCATCTACACTAGGATTGATGAAATGGAATCAACCTTGTCCCTTCATGTCGGCATCAACAATTTTGGCAACCTTGGGCGCCCCATGAGGAAGAATTTCGATAATCTCCTGCTATGCTTTAATGGAAATAAAGATCAGCATCTCAATCATTCTGGAAAGGATCTTCCATCCCATATGGACTTTGTTGATAAAAGAAAATAAAGAAGGATGTCACCCCAAAGCTTCCTTCTTTGCTTGTGGTCCCTCGCTTCCATAATTGGAATCATATCTTGCTGCTACCATTTTGATCGAACCAAATGAAGGAAAGAATAATCTTAAAATCGAGTAACACTTAAAGAATAAGATATGGTGGGGATTTCATCATCCTTTCTTGGCCCAGAAAACCACCAACCTACATTGTGAACCTAAGCCTTAATTTTAAAATCGAGTAACACTTAATTGAGCATTAGGAACACCCACGGGTTCAGTTCAATTTAACTTTAGAAAACTAGTTGCACCCAAGTCAACATTTGTGTCTAGAAGCTGGTGTTTAAGACTGGGGTCAAGAGTCAAATGACCAAGTGGTGTTGTGGTTTCTTAATTGGGTCCCTATGAAGGCAAGGGGGCCTCCCACACTCCCACCTCCTACCTGGCCAGTGGACAGCATACTTGTTATTGTGGTTATGACTTAGTCAACTTACTTTACTTGGACTGTTAGGTCTAGTAAACTATAGTACAAGCCAATCTTGAGTCATTTGTGTGCTTTCTTGAGTTGTGTATGACCATCAAATCAGGAGCCCCATACCAACCAAGTAGAATCAGTCACCATCAGACCCACCCATTGATAATAATTTTGGAGCCATGCTTAGGACCATTACTGAACAGTTGATCCAGAGTACTATCATAGGAGACCCAATCCTGATATTATGGACCCAGATGAAGAATTCTTAGGAATTCATATTAGAAGCACCACTTTTGATGGAAGTTTAGACCTCAAGGTGTTTATCGATTGGGAAGGTGAAATGGATCAATATTTTGAGTAGTACGAGATGATCGAGGAGAGAAAATATAAATTTGTCAAACTTAGATTAGTTCGATAGGCTAGGTTATACTGGAGGAATATTGAGATGTTGATTAGACGGAGAGATGATATTTTTATAGCCATCTGAAGAGCCATGAAGGTTAGACTAAGAGAGAAGTATGCACCCATGTCCTACCAACAAAAACTCTTAGACCAATGGCAAAGGTTAAGCCAAGGCAACAAAATCGTTTCTGAGTACATTGAGAAATTTGATGAATTTGTCATGAGATGTCACATTGTTGAGTCGGAAGAAGCCACCCTGTCTAGGTTTAGAGCTGGTCTAAGGAAAGATATTCAGAGAAAACTATATTTGAGAGAAGTCAATGATCTGAAGCTAGCTTACCAAGTTGCTAAAATTTTGAGAGGTTCCAGAGACAACCCATGTTCCGTAGACTAGAACCTTCCAGGACTAATACCCCAACCCAGAGATCAGGACCCAGTCAAGCCCTAAACATTAGACCCAACCTAGGCACCCCAGTGAACATATCAGATGACAAGGGTAAGGCACCCAAAACCTATAGGACCCCTATTCCCAATTTAGTATGTTTTAGGTGTCATAAGATAGGCCACTTCGCTAGCCAATGTTCCGCCAGGTCCTTACACATAGGTGAGTTTGAGGAAAAAAATTACGAGCCTAGTGAGGAATGCGAGAAAGAAATTTATAAGGCTGGATTGAATTTAGTTGAGAAGTATGAAGGAGGAGAAGAATCCATAGAGCTTGACCTATTAGGAGTTGTGAGGTGCATCCTGTCTCGAACCAAAGTTCAAGAGGACTGGCGTAGGACTAACATCCTACAGACTTTTCTCAAGATAGGGGCTAAGGTTTGCAAACTCATCATAGATAGTGAAAGTTGTGTTAATGTCATTTCATCCAGTGCAGTCAAAACTCTAGGATTAACACCTGTTTCACATTCTAACCCCTATAAGGTGTCATGGATAGATTCTGCCTTCATACCTTCAAGATGAGATGCCCAGTCCAAATCCAGTTTCAATCTTATTAAGAAACGATATGGTGTGATGTCTTACCCATGGGAGTAAGCAGTCTCATTCTGGATAGGCCTTGGTTGTTCGATCGTGATGCAACCCTTTTGGCCGATCAAATTCGTATTTCTTTAATTATCATGAAAAGAAAATTATGATTTACCTTACCCCACCTAAGGATGACATCAAGAGGGGTTTGAGTCAATTAAAAGAGAAGACGCCTGTATTGAACCTAATTAATGCTAAAGAATTAGAACAAGAAATCAATGAAGGTTCATCCATTTGGATGTTGACAGCTAGAAAAACCCAAGATTCGACCCCCGTAGAGCACCCTTAGAAAGTTAGAGAAATTTTAAAGAGTTCAAAGATATCTTTTCCGAAGACCTTCTTGACCACCTTCCACCCCTTAGGGATATTCAGCATGCCATTGACCTAGTTCCAAAGCTACTTTGCCCAACCTGCCCCACTATAAGATGAACCCCGCTGAACATCTGGAGTTGTAGAAACAGGTTTGAGAGTTACTTAAGAAAGGTTTTATTAGAAAAAGTTTGAGTCCTTGTGCTATTCCTGCCCTATTAACCCCTAAGAAAAATGGTACATGAAGGATGTTCGTAGACAGAATATAGATTCTTCATACTCTGCCTAGATGACGTGTTAGATATGATGACCAATACAATCATATTCTCGAAGATTGATCTTAAAAGTAGTTATCACCATGTTAGAATTAGACCAGAGGATGAATAGAAGATCGCATTTAAAACTAAGGATGGCCTATATGAGTGGGTAGTGATGCCTTTTGGCTTGTTCAATGCACCGAATACATTTATGAGGATCATGACCCAAGTTCTTAGGATGTTTATAGGAAAATTTGTTGTAGTCTATTTTGATGACATCTTGATTAACAGTAAGATCAAGAAAAACCATTTAGACCACCTTAGGCAACTATATCACACCCTTAGAAATGATAATCTCTATGCTAATATCAAAAAGTATGATTTATTGACCCAAATAGTTGTCTTCTTAGGATTTGTTGTGATCCCTGAAGGAGTGTTGGCTGACCCAGAGAAGATCAAGTCCATAGTTGAGTGGCCGGTGCCTATTAGTGTCCACGAAGTTCATAGTTTCCATGGCCTAGCTACCTTCTATAGAAGATTCATTAGGGGGTTCAGTACGATAGCCACACCCATTACCGATTGTATTAGGAATGGAGATTTTGAATGGACCAAAGCCGCCAATAGAGCCTTCCTAGAACAAATCTTTTAAGTTCTATTTAAAAGATAAAAAAGAAATAATATCATCGTTTCCCAAAATAAGATTGCCATATATATATATATATATATAATTTATTCTTTTTAATCTTATATTGGAAACAATGATGAGAAAATGCGATCATGATTATTAAGCCGGCATCTCATATTTTTCCTTTGTAAATTTTGAAGTAGGATGTGATTCGAGCACAGATACACACACAGTTAAATCTAAAAAGATAAGAATACATCATTTTAGGGAAGTTGCCTTATTTTTCTTTTGGACTCCAAGGACTGTTACTTGTGCCATTAAAAATAATCTGAGACATTAATTTTTGGACTCAGACATCCACATTATGCATGGGAGGAGCATATATTTATAATAAAATTTTATTATACTCTTTGATCTAATTCAGGCATGTTATGAGTAGGGACATCACCATGCATGATGGATCTTAAGGGGTCATAATTAATGTAGTGTAGGACTTGGTGGAAGAAGCTTAAATATGAATGATTAAGAATAAATATATAGGTCGGTCATCCTCCTGGTGTAATCTATTGCTCTAGATTGTAAAGGCCACATATAAGTTAAAGCATCATGAGTAGAGAATAAGATGGGGTAGTGCATTGGATTTTGTAGGATGTCTCTCTCTTGACATTGTAATGCAAATTTTGAATGAGGAAATCTATGGATGATTAATTTGTTTCCCAAAGTTTCTTCCCTTAATTAGCCATTCTTCCTACCATACATAATTGGAACGTTGCTGCTCTGCAAATAGACTGCCTTATACAGAAACATGTACTAGCATTGAAATTGTTTTTTTGGAAAGGATAAGTGATCACATCAGCCTAATGCGAGTCAGTCCGAATAGATCAGAAAATAGAAGCTGTTTAAGTACAATGGGACAGGGGTCACCCTGTTTCCATAGACCGCTACACCCGCAAACCAGTCGGCCGCCGAGTTGGCCTTTCGGTATACATGCCGGACTAGGATCTGGAGACCTCTCGCTGAGTAGACCAAACATTCAGGAGCAGAGGGTTAATTGGAGAGTGACCATAGCAAATTATGTCTTTGAAATAGCTTAATTTTTGAAATAGGTTAATTAGCATGGACCGACCACCTGGAATAATTAATATGCTGTCAACCTCTATTTGTATGTAATGTCCTACACAATATGATGCATCTGGACAGGTTATGCATAGATGATCATCACTCATCATCTATGAAGGAATTAATGAAATCAGGTGCTTAAAATCAGGGATAATTAACAAGGATGGTGCATGTATAACAAAAAATTGTCAAATGCAAGTCTAATAATGGAGGAAGTAAGATTGACTTTTGGACCATCATCAATACCTAAACACTTAATGAGGCTTCATGTGTCAGAAGTTGAAGGTAGAATGGTTTTTCAGTGTTACATGGGTTTGATCTTACCATGTACTTCACTGGGTTAAGAATTTATATGTATTGAAATAAGGTGAATGCAAGTTACCACAATATATGAGAAGAAAACGAAGTATCATGATAATTTTTGCACCTCATAAAGCCATATGATCAACAAGGCCAGCTATTCAGGGAAAGAAAAAAAAACTCTGTCATCTCACATTTTTTTTCCTTTTGGAAAATTAAATTCTTTTTAAATATTTGACTTGAGGATTTGTAAATACATTGACTCAGATTTTCTCCATAACTAGTAACATGTATGCTCATGAAATTTCAGAACAAATTTTGAGTTCTTCCTCACAATAACAACAAAATCAACTGATTTTAAATTCTCACAAGTTACATGGACTTTGAGATGTCTCTATTTGCGTATGTTCTTCAACATTGTCACCAAACATATGCTTTGCTCGATAACATGTGTACTACAAAAGTTACTTTATCCTCCTCCAGACACCTTAGTGTTGCAAAGGTTTCTCCATTTTCTTGATCCACAATTCACCTTCAGGGGGCTCAGTGATACCCTTGAATGGAGGTGGGGCTAACTTCTTAAATTCTAAGATACTGCCTCTCTTTTCTTGATGAGTCGTGACTATCTCTAGCTATTGATGTTAAACTTATTATTATTGCATTTGTTGCTACAATAAATGTTACTGCAATTGCATCATACCAACTAATGCTTGCATCAGTCGGCACTTCCCTAGTCCCTAAGGATCTATCGGAGTATTTTTCTAGGAGGTTGCTAACTCCTTCTGGCATAGGAGTATCATCAGCCAATCAGTTTGAAAATTCCCAACGACATTGTTAGTAGCTCACCTTCCTCTACACAGAGCCATGTAATCCTACTCCATCAAGAACAAAAATTAGTGACCAAGTATCCTTTGCAAATCCCTTCTCTAAGTGTATATATATTTTTTATTAAATAATATGCCCATCTCACCTTATCTTTTGTGATCTATTCACCTACACTCAATTCTTATCTTTTATTCTTGTTTCATTACCTAGCTTTGCATGCTCTGTTACCACTTAAGTTGTCATGCTTTGAACCTGAGTTTGAGATAAGAGTCATGACAACCACTACATACTCAAAAAGGAGTTCCTTACAAAAATACAAAGCATTACCTATGATACCACAATTTAGCAGTGTAAAGTTCTAATCATAAAGTTAAAAAGATACTCAAAAAATAAAAGCATTTAATTAGAAAACAACTCTTTAAAATACTAGATCTCAATAAGACTAGATATTAAAGTCTTTATTCTCCTTACACATCTAAGCACTCTTACAGTAGTATCCTCATACAACTATTGAGCATAATTTAAAAAAAGAAAGAGAAAATAATCATGAACTCTATAGTCAAGTAAGTAATAATTAGCCATATAGAGTATAATATAATATCAATATGCAAATGCAATTTAATAGTTTAAAATAAGTAATCTGTATCTTTTACAATCTTAATTTCATTATAGCATCACATCTACTCCCACAAGCAAGGTCCTGACCATGTATGCCCCCCAACATCGTAGGTTTTACCAATGTTTAACCTCTACTGGTGGGATCCATAGTCATCCAATATGGTCATGTTTAAAAGCTTATGTTGGTTTCATCATCTCTTTATCAATCTTGCTAATAAAAAAACCTATCCAACATCTTTCATCAACTCATCATGAATAATAAATAATCAATATCAAAATATAAATCATGATAACATATCAATATGCATGGCAAGCAATATTCATAAACTAAGCATTGCATGTGTTATAAATATTTAATTACTTAAGAACATGATCAATTCTAGCAATGGCCAATCACTACTTACCTGATAAATATGAGACAAATTACCTAATTCAACTTGAGATTTCTTCCTTAAAACTTATCACATAGGTTAGGCTTGGTCAACATATATCCATATTTATATTCTGTTATTTTAAAACTCCCTCCTAGCCCGATGGATCTATTATTGCTAGGTTTTAAAAATTCCTTCTTAGGGACCTGGCAAGGAATGCATCCAATATCTTAGTTTTAAATATGTTTCAAATACCTAACTTTGGATTTATTATATGGTTAGTCAATTGGCACAACTTAAACCCTAATATAAATACCATTCTTTTTAAATTTGGTTTTGAAGAAATTATCCCAAATATTTATTCTAAAAAATAACTAGCCTGAAATAGTTATTCCAAGTTTATTCCTCACTTGGTTCAACTCATAGGGACACGTGTGGCATTTTGGCATTTAGAGGATGCGCATCATTGTAAATTGGGGACAAGTACATCATTACATTTAAATGGGACACCAAAACAAGGAATTTCTATATACACCATAAAAATTACTCTCTACACCCACACTTAAAAAAATACCCAATTTATCCCATTATATAATGACATTTATACCCTCTGAAATTTCTCTCTACACCCCATCCTAAATCACACCCCCCCCCCCCCCCCCCCCACCCCCGTCTCCTCTCACCATTTCATTTTCTTCAACCCCTCGTCCCCCTCAATCCATTAAACCCATTAAACCCCTTGTTTGAAGGGATTTGAACCTTCATTTCAATAATGAACAAACAATTAGCAATTTAGAAAGATTTTACGGATACAAAGGTTTATATTTTTACCTATTTTTTAGTTTTTTTTATCGAATCGTGCTCTTTTCGGCCGTGGTATGCAAACAGTAAGGCTCTTTGGCCCTACAATCGAACAAAATCTTTTTGTTTGGCCCAACAGAGAAGCTCCATAGTTTATGGCAGCTGGGGCATGGACCACCCATAGCGCCTGGCTGTGCTTTTTTAATGCATTATGTGCTTGCATAGTCCAAAGGGGAGGATGACGTTGACTATGGGCTTCTTAATCCGGCCTATCCATTGTATGGTCGAGATCAGTTCTACAAGCATCTATCAGGTCTTGTTTCAACTATTTAGGATCATTTTTATGAATCGTTATTCATCTTGAAGCTTGCTTGTCCCATGTAAATAATTGAAGAACTAAACAATAAGCATTTTTCTACAAGAACCCTGCCAAACTGTTCGGCCTAGTCAGGCCGAACACTATGGGAATGTTCGGCCTAATCAAGCCGAATGGTCCAATATTTGTTGTACTCATCGCCGCTTGCCATCGGGGAATGGGGGAGGATGAAGGGTATGGTGTGGAAAGAAATAGGTCGCCACCGCACGCCTTCGCTCATCGCCGCTGTCGTCGATCGCTGTCAGGGAGGAAGGGGAAGGGAAAGGGGATGTGGGGAGAACATGTGTGGAGGGAGAAGAGGGATGTAAAGAGAAATAGGGTGGATTTTAAAATCTTTTTTTTTGGGGGGGGGGGGGTATATAGCAGCTCCCCCAAAACAGGGGATTGATCCCCATTTGATTTCCAACGCCAAGAGCTCGCCTCCAGCCCCTCCGGTTGGCCGGAGCTCCTCCCCCGCAATCAACATGGCAGCAACGGCTTCCTGTCACCGGCATTGCACCACAGGCTGGCTAAAAATTGAGGTACGGTGGCTAGAAGCCGCCGACTTGATGTCCTCCTCCCGATCGTGGGAAGCGGTCTCGCCGGCACCTATGGGATGACCTAACCTAATCTAGTTCTTGTTCGTGGAATAAGGGAACCAAAACAGAGCATCCGCCCTTCTTTTGACTCCAGCGTTCATCGGTAGCTTGTTGCGGTTCAGGAAGAAGGAAGAGAGCCATACTAAGAGGGAAGGAGGAAAAACTTGCTTCCTGATGAAGAAAAACAGAGCACCTTGAGCCTATTTCTCCTTCCCGTTGGCACCTCTTTTTTGTCTCCGGATCACACCCAAATCCCGGCTATAAATCGACTTTTGGCTCCTCCAAAATCCTCCTTTGACTAGGCTTTGGATTCTTGGTTTTTCTAAATTGATCGGGAGTACATCTCCCGTTTTAGGAAACAGAGATCAAGATCTATTCTTGATCTTTGTTTTTTTTTTGGCCTGTTAATAACCTTTGCCCACTGATAACCTTAGCCCAATTAATCTAAACCCTGATCAGCTTAGGGCTGGGTTCTACGCTAGCTTTACGAAACTCCTGAAACCTTCTCTTCCTTACCACAAGAATGACATGAAGTCAAGAAAGACAGAGAAGTCCAACCGGCTAGAACAAAATCTTATGGAGTTCTGTAAGGATGATAACCTAAACAAATTCTTATAAGAAACTTATTTTTCAACAACAATGCCATTCTATTCAACTGAGTTCTATCACATTTAAGGGGAAAATTTTACTAAAAGAACCATCACGAAGCGCATGAAAAATATTTTATCAGTGAGTAGTTTTCATAGTTTACTCCTTCAAGTATAGATTATATTGTTAGAAAATATTTTTTGTTTTTGCAAAACCTCTTTCCTAGAAATTGCTAGAAAATTTATTTTAAAAATTTATATGCACAAATAACTTAAAATTAAAAAAGGATAAGAATCATGCCTGGACGAGGCGTGTTAGACACTGCCCTAAGGACTAGTTTTACCCCTTCATATAGGTTGAGGGCGATTTATCCCCAAGGTACAACGATCCGGCTCGATCCGAACCTTCTACCACGAGGACAATCGCATGGAGGTGCAACCCAACGACTTCTTTAGATGTCCAAGGAAAAGATCAATAGTAATAATAAAAATAATATAATAAAAAAATTCTCTAAGCAGATTCAGGCCTGATTGATATATTCCTCAATCTTGAATTAGCCCAGAAAAAGTCCAACGGCTTAGCCCATAATGGCCTTAAAGGCCTGATAGCCGTTAGCCCCAAATTACGTTAGAAACAACTTAAAAAATGAATTGTTTGGGCCATTTCTAGATGTTCACGAACGTTGGCCCTCGCTAGCATTCATACAACTCTCGCCCCATGAGCGTTGCATCACATCTGCGAGTGTTCCACTCACGAGCGTTCCCTTTTTTTAAAAAAAAAAAGAAAACTTTTTTCTAACAATCCCCCATAAAAGTTTTAAATTAAAAAAATAAAATTAATAAAATATAAATTTTAGGGCATCTTATACTACGCAATAGGTGAGGTGTTATGTGGACTGAACCCCACTTAGTATTAATTGTATACATCTAAAGGAACCATAATGGATTACACCTTGAATTAGGTCCTTAACTCAGACTTCTATTAATCACACACACAGTATGGATCAATTGGGTTTAAGCAGTCAACGCATATTAAAGGCCTTGCACTTAGTACCTTGATTTTTTATGAGAATTTCTTAAGGTTAGCCCAAACCTTTGGTTACGGCCTAATATAACAATTCTTATATAGGTGAATCCTCCAAGGTATTTGTCTCTAATACCATGCAAATAATCTATCTCGGATCCATTAAGAGTATGACTCAATCCTATACAGATTTATTTTGTCACTTTATAAGAGCACTCAATATAGGGATGGGATGAGTATTTTTTTTTCTTCTTAAAAAAAATTATGCTCTAACACGATCACTCAATTAGTTTTGTTTCTACCATATTGAACCTCTTTTATGGGATCTCCAATCACAGAGGTTGAGTATCCACTGCTGGTGACAAGTAATGGGCTTAAGCCTCATCCTCCTCGACAATTTTAGGACTCCACTCCTAGATAATTCTTGGTTAATTTATCTTCCAAATTCTTCTCAGACTTGAAAATTTCAAGAAGATAACATTAATTTTCTTATGTTGTCTTATAGACTTATGACAAAGCCGTATATGGCTTGGCAATGCTTGATACTCAAGATAATGCCATACAGAAAAGATGTAACTAAAGAAGATTACAACCTCCAAACTGGAACAAGATAAAACATGTTGTAATCTCTTAATGACCACTATAAAATAACATATAAGCAAGCATTGAAAAAAGTTCTCTTTTATTTTTTTATTGACTCAAAAATCCATAACTACTTTTTAGCATCCATTGTTTAGCTTACAGACTCAAACTAATAAAACTGTATCGAGAGATGATAAACAAGAATTACATATGCAAAAACAAAACTGAATTGAGTCATAATAGACAAGTCCAAAACCAACATTGGTTGAGAATAAGAATCCTATTTCATGGTGTGTGATGCTATCAACAAGAACTAATTTAAATCGTTTCTTAGGATCTTCCAACCAGAATAGTTAAGATGTTCATCATTTAATGGTGAAGCTTGTAACCAAGGCATTAAGGCTTCTTTGGTTCTTCACATGCCTATGCTATTTATCCACTTCACCAATTTATTCTCTTCTTAACAAACTAAAGGCAAGCTAGACAGCCAGACAGTTGACACCTGCGCTTCACTTACACCATTCAACTAGCAGTGGTAGGGTGGCTAAAATATCTTTAAAGAAATAGACAATTACTTAAATATTAAAAGTTTGATGTCTATATCACTTCAACTAATAATTACATAACAATTACTTAGAACTTAACAATGATGAAAAAGGGCTCTAAACTCACCTTCTTTGTTTGGCAAATATAGAAGTTATGACCAGGGAAGCGATAAAGGTTTACTAAAAGTTCTTGCAAGTTTTCTTAGATTCCCCGTCACATTGGAAAACCATAGTGACATGATAAATCACCTCTTCCAAAATCCAATAACATAGGAAGCAATCTTCAAGAAAGTAATTAAAAATGCTTCATAATTGTCTAAAAGGTGTGGACATATCATTCTTCAAAATAAAACTAATGCATGATGGACTCTATTTTCCCAATGTTCCACATTATAACTCTTGAACCGTCCAGGAAAGAATTCCCATTCCAATATAGTCAGACAGGCATCAAACAAAAGTTAATTTTAATTGGTGCACCAATATATTATTGTAGATTAATTGATATTTCTTGGGCAATGATTCTCATTGAGATGTATATTATCTAAATATCTTTCTCACAAACAAGCAAATTATTTCATAGGAGTATGCACCGAAAGATAATTTCCATGGAAAGAAGGCACTCTAGCCTCTTTTGAATTAGAAATTTCCAAGGCAAGTCCTTTTGATGATTTGATAGTGGATAAGTGATATAATTATGGATCTAACTTTGAGAATTGCAATTGTTAGAAACTAATTTTGCTTCACAATCTATTCAATCTAAGAATCAAGGCCATATTACTTGTTATATTGAAACATAATAATAAATTTTGACAAATCAAATAATTTTCTGAATAAATTTACTTACAATGAAAGTCCTAGCAATTTCTAGTGAAAAGAAAACTAGTCCATAGCCATTAGAAAATATTTTTTTTCTTTTTGCGAGACCTCTTTCCTAGAAATTTCTAGAAAATTTATTCTAAAAATTTAAATGCACAAATAACTTAAAATCAAAAGAAGATAAGAATCATATCTGGACCAAGGCGTGTTAGACATAGAGGTGGGCACTGGGCCGTGCCGCCCATGGCACGGCACGGCCCATGCCCAGATGGGCCGTGCCAGGCACGGCCCGGTACTGCTACAGTACCGGGCCGTGCTGGCACGACCCGGTGTATAGGGCCGTGCCGGGCCCAGAAAATTTTTTTTGTTGGCCCAGCACGGCATGGCCTATGATGGGCCTGGGCCGTGCCTGGCACCGCCCATCTGGGGCCTGGCCCGTGCGCGGCTCAAATAAAAAAAATCTGTAAAAAAATATTTTTTTTGATAAATTAAAAAATTATTAGGAATAAAAAAAATTTATTAATATAAAGCCACCTTAATGGTGGGGGGTTTGGCATAGACTCCTACCAGTTTATTAATTTAAAATCAAAATGGTACAGAAAGAAGAGGGGCTAGGCCTGACCTCCAGAACATAATACAATAAGTAAAGAGAAAAAATAGAAAGATCGCAACCATCGGATCATCACCAATCGGATGGATCGCAACCGTCGGATCGATCATCGGCGATCGGGATCATGGCATGGATCGATCGCAACCGTCGGATCGTCTCCGATCGGATGGATCGCAACCGTCGGATCGATCATTGCCGATCGGGATCATGGCTTGGATCGATTACAACCGTCGGATCATCTTGATCGGATTGATCACAAAGGTCGGATCGATAATCGCCAATCGAGATCATGGCTTGGATCGATTGCAGCAGTTGGATCGTCTCCGATCAGATGGATCACAACCATCAGATCGATCATCGCCAATCGGAATCATGGCTTGGATCGATCACAACCATCGGATCGTCTCCGATTGGATCAATCACAACCGTCGGATCGATCATCGCCGATCGGGTTTATGGCTTGGATCGATCACAATCGTTGGATCATCTCTAATCGATCATCGCCGATCGGGATCATGGCATGGATCGATCGCAACCATCGGATCATCTCCGATCGGATGGATCGCAACCGTCGGATCGATCATCACCGATCGAGATCGTGGCTTGGATCGATCGCAACCGTCGGATCGTCTCCGATCGGATTGATCGCAATGGTCCGATCGATCATCGTCGATCGGGTTCATGGCTTGGATCGATCGCAACCATCGGATCATTGCCGATCGGATGGATCGCAACTATCGGATCGATCATCCCTAATCGGGATCATGGCTTGGATCGATCATAACCGTCGGATCCTCTCCGATCGGATTGATCGCAACGGTCCGATCGATCATCGTTGATCGGGATCATGGCTTGGATCGATCACAACCATCAGATCATCATCAATTGGATGGATCACAACTATCATATCGATGATCCCCGATTGGGATCATGCCTTGGATCGATCGCAACGGTCTAATCGATCATCACCGATCAGGGTCATGGTTTGGATCGATCATAACCATCGGATCATCTCCGATCGGATCGATCGCAACGGTCCGACCGATCATCACCGATCGGGATCATAGCTTGGATCGATCGCAACAGTCGGTTGTTCCAATCAAATGGATCGCAACCGTCGGATCAATCATCGCCGATCGGGATCATGGCTTGGATTGATCGCAACCGTCGGATCATCCCGATCGGATGGATCGCAACCGTCGGATCGATCATCGCCGATCGAGATCATGGCTTGGATCGATCGCAACCATCGGATCGTCTTTGATCAGATTGATTTAAAATCAAAATGGTACAGAAGGGAGGAGGGCTAGGCCTGACCTCCAGAACAAAATACAATAAGTAAGGAGAAAACAATAGAAAGATCGCAACCGTCGGATCATCACCGATTGGATGGATCGCAACCGTCGGATCGATCATCGCCGATCTGGATCATGGCATGGATCGATCGCAGCCATCGGATCATCTCGATCGGATGGATCGCAACCGTCGGATCGATCATTGCCGATCGAGATCATGGCTTGGATCGATCGCAACCATCGAATCGTCTTCGATCGGATTGATCACAACGGTTGGATCGATAATCATCGATCGGGATCATGGCTTGGATCAATCGCAACAGTCGGATCATCTCTAATTGGATGGATCGCAACCGTCGGATCAATCATCGCTGATCGGGATCGTGGCTTGGATCGATCGCAACCGTTGGATCATCGCCGATCGGATGGATCGCAACCGTCGGATCGATCATCGCCGATCGGGATCATAGATTGAATCGATCGCAACCATCGGATCATCTTTGATCAGATTGATCGCAACTGTTCGATCGATCATCACCGATCGGGATCATGGCTTGGATCGATCGCAATAGTCGGATCATCTTCGATCGGATGGATCGCAACCGTCAGATCGATCATCGCTGATCGGGATTGTAGCTTGGATCGATCGCAACAGTCGGATCATCTTCGATCGGATGGATCGCAACCGTTGGATCGATCATCGCTGATCGGGATCGTGGCTTGGATCAATCGCAACAGTTGGATCATCACCGATCGGATGGATCGCAACCATCGAATCGATCATCGCCGATCGGGATCATGGCATGGATCGATCGCAACCATCGGATCATCTCCAATCGGATGGATCGCAACCATCGGATCGATCATCACCGATCGGGATCATGGCTTGGATCAATCGCAACCATCGGATTGTCTTCGATCGGATTGATCGCAATGGTCGGATCGATAATCGCCGATCGGGATCATAGCTTGATCGATCGCAACAGTCGGATCATCTCCGATCGGATGGATCACAACCGTCGGATCGATCATCGCCGATCGGGATCATGGCTTGGATCGATCGCAACCATCGAATCGTCTCCGATCGGATCGATTGCAACCGTCGGATCGATCATCGCCGATCAGGATCATGGCTTGAATCGATCGCAACCATCGGATCATCTCCGATCAGATTGATCGCAACTGTCCGATCGATCATCGTCGATCAGGATCATGGCTTCGATTGATCGCAACCGTCAGATCGTCTTTGATCGGATGGATCGCAACTGTTTGATTGATCATCGCTGATCGGGATCATGGCTTGGATCGATCGCAACCGTCGGATCATCTCCGATCGGATTGATCGCAATGGTCCGATCGATCATCGTCGATCAGAATCATGGCTTGGATCGATCGCAACCGTCGAATCATCGCCAATCGGATGGATCACAACTATCGGATCGATCATCCCCGATCGGGATCATGGCTTGGATTGATCACAACCATCGGATCGTCTCCGATCGGATTGATCACAACCATCGGATCGATCATCGCCGATCGGGATCATGGCATGGATCGATCGCAACCGTCGGATCGTCTCCGATCGGATTGATCGCAATCGTCGGATCCATCATCGCCGATCGGGATCATGGCTTTGATCAGCTAGCTGGTGCCTAGGCACCAGCTGTGCCATGGCACAGCCCAGAAGGGCCGTTTGGCACAGCCCACAACATGCCACGACCCATAAGGGCCGTTCTAGAGGGCTGCTGGCACGGCCCAGCCAAAACGGCCCAAAAGGGCCATGCTGGCATAGCCCACAAAATGGCCCTGCTGGGCCATGCCATGGCACGGCCCACAAAACGGCCTAGAAGGGCCATTTTGGCATGGCCCAAAAGGGTCATGCCAAATGGGCCACGGGTCATGCTGAATTTAAATTTTTTTACCGGGCTGTGCAAGGCACAGCACGGTAATTTTTCTGGCACGATGGGCCTGGGCCGTGCTATGCCAGGCACGGCCCAGCGCCCATGCCTACACATGATAAATGCATACATTCTATGTGCATCTTTATCCATAAAAAATGATACATAAAAACTTTTCCTAAGGTTCAAGATCACCTGCAAGTAAGAAACAAGAGGTTGTCCTACTTCTGTTATTGTTTTGGCTTTTTTTAAAATTCATAACAAGGAGACCTTTTAGGCTTGAAGGAAGAAGAGCTATTACTTTCCCACCAACAAAGCAGGCTATGACTCCTATTTATAAACTTCGTCCTGTGTGACTGAATAGTACTGAACCACCGGTTCCGGCGCCGGTAGGCTCGTATATTAAAGAAAAGGGACAGCAAGATTGCATCCGGTAAGTTTAATGTAGCATAGAAAAAGATAAAAAGGCTCTAATTGTTGACTGTTGAGCAAGTATGAAGCAAGCTTTTTTCTGTAGGATGACCACACTCCACATAGACTCATTTTCTCATGATATATATATATATATATAATTTGCTCCAATTAGGAAGAGAAATATCTATTTAATTAATAATAAAACATCTAAAAAATTAAAGATCTACATTATTGATCATAATTTATGTTATTATAAATGCTTAGGGACCAAAAATCATATAGATTGACGTTCTTTGATGGTTAAAATAAGATGGTACTATTTTACTATCATCTACGCACACAAAAATAATAATAATACATTTACAATTTCACTGTTAACCAAAAAAAAATATTTTTTCAATAGATTTAACAGGACATCATCATGAGAACATTAGTAAAATTTTGCTATTGACTGCTAGCAGTTATTTAAATATATTGGCCTTTTTCTGATGACAAGGTTAGATAAGCTGTTACAATAGCTTTTTTTAAGTGACAACATATCCTCTAGCACCCTGTTTTAAGCCGACGCCTAGCATTTGTATGCCAAAATCTGGGCAAAAAGGATGAAGACGCTAATTCGAGTCCAGTTTGCAAGGACGGATCAACCATTAATTACGATTTTATTGTAATCAGACTTTGGTTTTTAGATAAATTAAGCTGGTTTAAATTTGTGAATAAGATTAAATCAATGGTCACACATCTTTACTTAGCAACCCAAAATATTGGTTTTAATAGACAACTCATTTCTAAAAATCCAAATCTATATAATAATAAGAGGAACGAGTTTTTTTTTCTCATTTTAAGAAAAGAGCATAGGTCCAACCCGTAGTTAGACAGGTTTAGATTTAACTTGAAGGATCATTTGGTTGGAAGAAAATAGGGTTTCACCTTTATTTTCCTAATTTCAGCCGGAAAGAAGGCCAAAATTTTACATGAGGTCCACATATAACTTTCTATCTTTCATCAAAAAGTAAATATCATAAGAGAATTGATATTTATTTTTCTAGAAAAATAAATGTCAAACAAACACTATCCATTTGTTTCATAGTAATCTACCCTGATAGTCTGATATTACCATACAGATTACTATATTTAGCAATTAAACATGATAATTGTTGGCCCAGATGGCAACCCAAGAGGGGGGGTGAATTGGGTTCTTTTAAAATTTAAGACTTTTTAACTTTAATTGATTAGTTAGCAAGATGTGCAAGTGAGAGGCTAACTAATAAGCAATGCACAAGCAAATATAAAGAGATAGAGGAAGAGAAAATATGGCACGGCAAACACAAGATAATTTTATAGTGGTTCGGTGCAATCAACACCTACGTCCACTCCCAAGATTCACTTGGGTCCACACTATAATCTCTCTAGATTACAGCCGAGTTGTTTTCCAAGCTCACAACTCAAACTTATTGTTTTGGGTGCACAACGAACCCAGCTGGTTTTAACTCGGGCTTACCAGCACAAAACCCTACACGTTGTTTTTCACGGGCTCACAACTAACCCAACACAAGCACTCCGGCTCGTAACGAGGTATACCAACCTCCACTGATTCAATCCACTGATTGAATCAGCAAACAATAAGAATAATAGTGTTTGAACAATGAAGTGCTCCCCTTGAGCAAATATACAAATTAAGTACAAAAATAAAGGGTTAGAAAAGCCTGATTGTATTGCAGATGGTGGTGGCTTTGGCTTTCTTCCTTCTTCTCTTTAACTCCTCTTGAAACGTTGAATCACGCCTCAGCTAGATTCTTGACCGTTGAAGTCTTTGGAGTTGAGATGAAGCTTTTTCCTCTTTTGAAAATCCTCCGATTTGACCTTTGAAATGCTTGTGGATTTTCTTTTGACTCTTGTGGATTGATGAGAAGGAGTAGACGAAACTTTCACTTGGATTTCACTCCTTTTGAATCACTCTCCTTTGAGCTAGATGATTTTTCCAATATGCTCTTTTTTCCTCTTTTCAAACGATATTCTTTTCTCTCTTTTTAATTTTCTCTTGATCGATTTGATTTGAAAAGAGCTCCACTATTTATAGAATCTGCAAAAATATATCTGTTAGAAACAAAGAAAAATAGCCGTTATTTGAAAATCTTACCGTTGGAGCTGATGTGTCATCGTGAAAAATCGCATCCAGATTTCGTGGAGTCGGCTCGAGCTTTGTGGGAGTCGGCTCGCACAGTCCATTCCAGAAACACCTAACTTTCAGGGGTCGACTCGCGATATGCGGGGAGTCGACTCGGGAAGTGCTCAAAAATGAGTCTTTCTGGTGTCTGAGTCGAGTCGGCTCGCACAGTCTTGAGTCGGCTCGCGAAGGTTTCAGGGGTCGACTCTTGAAAACTCAAGTGTCGACTCAGGACTACATTGAAAATCAGATAATTAGGGAGTCGGCTCGGGAGCGATACAAAAATCAGAAAAATGTTCTGATTGACTTTAAAGCTCGTCCCAATTATATTAAAATAATTTTAAATAATATTTTGACTTGAACACAATAAATATGTCATTAAGCATGAATTCAAGACATGTTTCAAGAAATCATAGATTAAAATATATTATGTAAGAATTTCTTTTCGAGATCTCAAAATAGAGTTTGAAAACTTCTCTTTCAAATTAATTCAAAAATCAGTGAATTAAACCATTTAGAGTCCATTGGTTTCTTTTGGAATAAGCTCAAGATTTTTGATAGATAAACTCATTATTTCTTTAAAATACTCATGACTTTTGGAAATCATCAAAATCAATAAAGTTGAGCAATTATGATTCAATAATTTCTCAACAATAATCTAAGCTATAATATTTAATGTTTAATAATTTAAAATTACCATAAATCATTATAATCTTAAATTATGTTCTTATCTTGCGTATATTTATTTAATAATACTCAATTTAATTATATATTTAATTATCACTAAACAATATTTAAATATTAATATTTTATTTATATTTTATATATAATATAATATTTTAAATTAATATTAAATATTAATATTAATATGATATTTAATATTTATAATACTTAAGTATATATATTTCTAAAATCAGTTTATAAAAAAATTTAATTTTAATCCGATCATTTCATATTCTAGCAAAAACAAAAAACAAAAAGAGAATAATTTAAAAAATTAAAAAAATTATAATAAAATTTAAAAAAATGATATACTAATTACTATATTTTATTATTATCAATTAGACATTATAATCTTTCATTTTTTAGAATTTAATTACTAAGTATAATAATAATTTATTATTATAGATCAAGCATTATAATCTTTCATTTTTTTTAGAATATAATTAGTAAGTATAATAATAACTGAAATGTAATATTATCAAGAGTGTAAAATTTTCAATGATGTTACATTGGCAAACACAGCCTAAAGTTGAAAAGTGCTGATTTTTGAGGCAACCGAGCCGACCAGAGAGATTGTACAGAATGCTCTCAAATCCACTTATGAATAACTCAAGTGTAAAAATATTTAGTTACACAAATAAAGCTATAATGGTTCCTGGACTTAGCATGGCATCTTGACTGTAAGAGCACCAAGGCAGTGCTGCATGGAGGCATATAAAAAGTGCAGGGAACTGGATTCAGATTCTGATGTAAATTCATAAACTACATTATACGGTTGGTCCATACAATCTAAATTCCAAGAGCATACTCTCATCCTCGGCAACACAAAGGAAAATAAGGTAACGAAACAGGCATTGTGAACATTAATTTCTTCATAGTCCATCAACCATCAGTGTAAACAATGCACAATGCACCAGCTAGATATAAGATGCAAACTTCCACTGCAAGCACCTCCTAGGATAGATTGTTGGCTGATTAATAGATCCGTTAAAAGGCACCCAATCCATCAGATGACAACACTTCCATCAACCTAGAAGAAAGTCCCTTCAGGAGCCTGGACCAGTTTCCGATTATGTGGTGCTGCCATTTCTTTCTTAAGCTGTGTTAGTATGCCTTCCATTGTGCATTCACGTTGCCAGTTCGCCAGAAGGCCAAATTTTTTCGGCTCCACCTGTACTCGTTTAAGAAACATCAGCCTCAGAGACCATTATTGATGCATAGCACATATAAGATTCAAAACTCAATGTGAAGCTATGTCAGAGAGAGAGAGAGAGAGAGATACCACGCCTGTTTCAGGATTAACACAAGTCATGTTTATTCGTGAGTGGAATCGAATACTGGGTGGTTTATCCGGATAGTCTTTGTCACAGAACAACTTCAGCTGATATATGCGTCCCTCATGAACAGTCTGCAAAACAGTGCTTATGCTGGAGTCGTATAAACCAGAAGATATTTGAGATGTGACTATAAAAATAACTCACATTATGAGGGCCAATTATTGTGCCAGTCCACGAGCGCATGTAGATGTCATCTCCATCATCCATACCATAGCTAACAGTTCCATCTCCAATGCCTTTCTCTCCTCGTTCAAGCTCTTCAAGCAATCTGAAGTTCCGAGGAACTGCACATAAATTTTGGAAAATAGTGGCAGTTGAACAATGAGTCAACATTTTCACAGAACAATGGTTTCTCTTGACCAAGTATTGCAGTGGTACAGTAATCTTCACAGAACAATGGCTTCTCTTGACCAAGTATTGCAGTGGTATAAATTATCATTCTACTGAATGCATTTCTACCCAAAGAGAGAAACATGACAATTGAAATTAAATGACTAATGTACGATAGTTAACACAAACTCTGGGCACAGCAACTTCACTAAAAGTTTGACTTGAGATTTTAGGTATTTCCAATCTACCCTGTCTCTAGCTGAGGCAGGCCACCTTGTGGGACCCAATCATTCGATATCCTTCGCAAACTCATCTCATTATGCAGCCCATATGTGAAGTTCTAGTATAATGAAAAAGGCTTAAGAGTCTGCCACCTGTTCCACTGAAGCCTTCATGCAAATTTCCCCCCCATGTTCAGTACAGGTCTCAACAATCCCAACTTAAAATAAACCAAAGTTGCAATGTGCAAGGATTTTGTTTCTTTACACTCATCCTTGATTTGCCCACATTCATTGAACTTTTAGCGGCAAAGAATACCAACAATATTTTTACCCAATTAAATTACTCGAATCAGAAGCCGATACCATATATTAGTTTAAGATATCAATCATAGTCAACCTGCTTAAATTGAAAAGAAGCAGCAGCAGAGCGGAGGCACCTCTTAAGACATCAACAAACTATAGAGTTGAATGTGAAATGTTCTACCACAGGGGTGAAGCTCATCATGCCTTTACCTTGCATAACTTTGTTCTTCAATATCAAACAGCCATGTGATACCATCTTCTAAACTAGTACTTTACAAAACCCTATTCAATCTGAAAAATCAGTAACCATGAAAAAGGACACTCATATGTAGACAAGACAGATAAGAATTTTAAAACATATAGATTTTAATTCTTCTTGAGATCATAAATCTCTCTTAATTGAAGTGACCAGAAAAATTGCTTAAATAGTTTTCTAGATATTTGCTTCTTTTCAATTTTGAGCAGCTTGCCAAACGAAATCTCAAGTTTATCTAGAGGATAGATGCCAAGGTCGCATATATTTCTAAAAGAATGAGATTCGATGATATAAGGCAAGACATATGTAGTAATTATGATTATAGACCAGTTTATTCAAGTAGGTTTCCTAAATTCATAAGATTATACTCTCCTTCTTAACAGGTAGGCTCCATGCTCCAAAAAAAAAAAAATCCTTCAATCTCAACTCAACTCATCTAAGCCTTTTCCCAACTACATGGGTCGGCTACATGAATGCTTCTCCACTCTGCTCTATTCAGGACCAAGTCGATATTTAAATTACAAATAGTTATATCTTTTTTAATTATTTCTGCTTATGTTAGTTTAGGTCTACTCTACCTCTATCTTACCATGAATTGTTAAAAGATTACTCTTAAAGGTCTACGTTGTATATGTCCAAACCACCGTAATCAATTTTCTCTCATTTTATCTTCAATTGGGGCTACTCCTATCATTTCTCTTATATGTTTATTTCTAATTCTATCTTTTAAAGTTTTACCACATATCCATCTTAACATACGCATTTCTATTATACTTAATTTATTCACATGTTGTTTAATATTGCCCAACACTCTGTTCCATATAGCATAGCTAGCCTAATAGCAATTTTATAGAATTTTTTTTTTTTTGATTTAATGGGATGCGCCGATTATACAATATTCTCAAAGCACACCTCCACTTAATCCATCTGCTTTAACTCTATGATTCGCATCTTCACCTATTTCACCTTCTTGCTGGATAATTGATCCCAAATACCTAAATTTTTACTCCTTGATATCTCTTGGCTTGCAATCTTCACTATTTCTTCATTTGTATTTCACTCCCGCTAAAATTGCATTTCATGTATTCAGTTTTAGTTATACTAATCTTAAAACCTTTAGATTTTAAAGCCTCTCCAAATCTCTAGCTTAGCATTTACTCCAGATTTAGTTTCATCAATCAACACTATATCATCTACAAATAACATACACTAAAAAAAAATCCTTCAATAATCTATATAAATAGAGCTTTAATGGAGCTTATGTTCAAGTATTTCCACCAAGGCTTTTTATGATTCCACCAAACTTTCACAAGAAATTGTTTTACCTAGCCTTGAAAGGTAAAAATAAATACTTATTTCATTTGGTTGAAGGAAAAACTTTATAAGATGGCCATAAATCCATCTATGCTTTATGGTACAACATATTGGATAATAAGCAAACAACGTATGTACAAGATGGGTGTGGTCAAGATAAGAGGGTTAAGATGGATGTATAGTAATAGAAGAAAAGAAAAAATACGAAATGAAATCACTCATAAAAGAATAAAGATTATACTGATTGACAACAAACTAAGAGAAGGATGACCTAAATGGTTTAAACATGTACAATATAAGCTAGGACTGTAGCAATATTAAGGAGTGAATTAGTATATGTAGAAAGAAAAGGGTAGAAATAGATTGAAAATCATATAGAAGAAACTAGTAAAGGAAGTGTTGATATTCTACATCTTATAAATACTTATTGGCAATGATTCAATGATTCTTCTTAAAAGTACTAACATGTCTCATCAATACCATACCTGCATGGTGCATACCATTCAATTGAGAAGATACTTGAGGACATCTTCAGGACACTGGTTTGCTCAAACAACATGTCTAGACCATACTAGTTAGTAATAGTTAAGATCAGCAAGTTTGCTATCTGCGGTTGCTCAGTGCAGGTAAGAATAGCCAAGTCCTATGCACTAAAAAATAAAAAGAGAGACTCTTGCGGCTCTCTATTATCTTCCTAGTTCAAACATGGGAGATAACCCAAAGAGAAAAAGAGAAGAGAGGAGGAAGAGAGAAAGGAGAGGACATGACTAATTCTGGCCTCCTCTATGCTGGAATGATTGCATACCAAATATATTAAAGGATTCATTAAAAAATTCCTTAACAACAATAATAGTTACCAAATTGAAGAAAATAAAGAATAAAAAACCACAAGGGGTGCGTCAATGCCATTACCATTTAACAAGCTCAAAAGGCCTATTTAAAAGGCAAGAAAAACTTTAAAATAGTTAAAACTATCAAAAAAATTAAAAAATAAAGAATAAAAAAGAGCTTGGAGGCATCTCTATGAAGTATCAAGATGCCAGCCCATCTCAAGTGTTGGGATAGGAGCTTTTCATACCATATCAACCTAAGACCAGCTTAGGTGCCGGGTCTTAGATCCTTGCTTAACAATCACAACTGTTCATATCAAAACTATTCATTAATATAACATAAAATATAAGCAAAAATGCAAAGATTGAACATCCAAAACAATGTTCAGCTGAACAATTTCAGCTTAAATCTGACAAATAAACAATTTGAACAGTTTATACTTCAATGCATAAAGTTGCAATGCTAAGACTCTTTTGATATTTCATAAGTTATTTATATATGTTGTGTAGCTTGACTTGGCAAGCATTTGAAATTTTCTTCTGCATCAGGGTTCTATTTTCTGGATAATAATTCTGATAACAGTTTTCAGCTGGAAACAAAGTTTCCTCATAATTTAGTCCCAAGTGGACCTTTACTTACACAACTCAACTCAACTCATCTAAGCCTTTCCCAACTACATGGGGTCGGCTACATGAATCTGCTTCCTCCACTCTGCTCTATTTAGGACCAAGTCGATAGGTGGACCTTTACATACGATGATTGAAAATTAAGGGCTAAGGCCTTTCTTTTTCCATGTGCCCACCAGATAGGTTTTTAAGAGCAAGTGTTGCATGTACATGTCCATCTTATACTAAGAGTGTTGGATACAGTTCAAACCAACTTTATGTTCTTTATTAGTTATCATATACTACAATCTCTTTGTAAACTAGTTCCTTTCAGTTTAACCACTACAATGACCCATTATGCATACGGCATCAATTGAGACCATCACGTAAATTAACAGGAAGTATAGCTGCATAATTTTCACCATGGTATGCTGTACGAATGCATACTATTTTGTGCTGAGCATATCGTACCGTATCGATACCCAACCAAGCCTCGATATAAGGTATGTATTGAGTCTTGATACGCCGAACCACCCACATACTGGACGTGCCGACACAGTTTTAGTGTAGTACCAATACAGTGACACTTGATCTCCAGTATATAACAGTAAAGAGGGTTTTAGTCAAGCAAAACAATCTTCTATCAAAAAAAAAAAAATAAAGTCAAGCAAAACAATCTAACAAGTTCAAACCCAAGAGTTACCACTGGTCCTGTCAACAACTAAAGGCATTGTGGTCCACCTTTATTTTCTCTTCCTTCTTCTTCTTCTTTCTTTCCTCTCTTTCTTTTTGTTGTGTGGGGGAGGGGGGTGCACCACAAATGATGAACCAAAATATCAAAAACTACATGCACATCAAGGAACAATTCAGGAAAAAATTCAGAGCATATTACAGAGTTGGATTGTTAATTGCCTGGCTACATCTTTCAAGAGCAAAGATCCATCTAAGGAAGGATTTTCTATAATGCAACTCAAACATCAAATTTTTTTCTTCTTGAACAGATTTTTTGCATGCTACACTTAAGATCATTTGCCATTTATTGCTGAGTCACATTCTTTCCAGTAATCTTAAGATTGATTTCTTTTCTTTTCACATGATCATGACAAACATAGATTAAAACTCTTCCAAGCCAGATAAGTTTCATATATGAAATGATGGCGAAGAAATATAGGACTATATATTGGCTGACATGTTTGAAGTATCAACAGAAGCTTGGCCATACCCAAGGAAATTCATGAAGGTACCAAGAGTGTTTTGCTAAAACATTGTTTAGAATATTCTAAGTTGTCCGTCGTGTGAAATGTAAGACATCTACATAGGGCTGAAAATGGGTAAGATATGGATCTAATATTAAAATATAGATACCAGATTCAATTTTAATTGGCAAATATAGACACAGATATGGAAATTGAACAGATGCTTAAATTTGTTATGGATATTTGTTTTGAACGCATAAACATAAAGTTGATAAGTCCTCTTATTGCTGTAATCTAACAGAGATGCTCTCCGACTTCTTTTCTTGCTTTTTCTAGAGAAAGAAGCAGAGGTTACATACAACAGTCTCTTGAGTGCAAACAAAGCAAGAACAATCCACCAATTTGTGGATCTTTTCAGAATATTTGAGCAGATTGCTAATATCCCTACCTCACCATTAGAAGTGAAAACCTATCCCCCAGCAAAAACCTTCACCAACATGCCTCAAATGCCGCTGCTAAATTCAACTGCATCTTTGAACAGACTCCCAATATGTATCCTGCAATAAAAGTCTTTTCTGGAAGCCTCAAAAGCATCTTCTTTCCTCTTATTCATCAGATTCTGGCATGAATTGCTCTTTTCACTCCTCAGCAATATCATCGCTAAGCAAACTATACTAATTACACGCCATGCAGCTTATAGAAATCATGCTAGAGTATCACACATACAAGCCAGAAGCCGATTCTTAATCAAGTCAATGAACTGAGCAGACTGTCAATATCCCTGCCTCATCATTAGAGGTTAAACTCTATCCCAAGCAAAAGTGCCTCAAATGCCAGTTCTAAATTTGATTGCGCCTTTGAACAGACTGGCCCATGATGATCATCCTACGCTATTTTTTTTTTTTTTCGAAGCCTCAAAAATTACAATTTTTTTCCTTCTTTTTCATCAGATTCTAGCAGCGTCACTAAGCAAAATAAAAATCAAGCTAGACTATAACACATATAAGCCGGACCCAAAACTTCCGCCGATTCCTGAACTGATCAATGAAATAAACGCCAGCTTCTCATCATCGGAACATAGTACAAGATTCAGTACTCATCAAAGAAACAATTTAAACCACGAAAGTCTCTCTTTGAAAGAATAACATAGTTTCTGTCCCTTTACTCAAACGTCATAATGGATCTGTACCAATACTGCTTTAAGATCTAGATAAAGAAACAGACACAATTATTCATCACAGCACGTGAAAAAAAAAAAAAAAAATACAAGAAATTGAAAAGCAAACCGACGAGATTCAGACGAAAACCCTTATTCGAACCAAGATTTCGAAGGAGGAAAAGAATATTCTCACCGACAACGCTGGATCCACCGGAACCTCCAAGCGGCATCGAGGACCTCTCTGTTGTTTTCTCCCTCCCCTCCCGTTCTCTCTTGATGGCTCTCTAGCGACCACGATATTCTCTGCCGAATAAATCCAAGGCCAATCGATACCTCTAGATGCGTCTCCCCCTCGCCATATATAATAAATTATTAATTATTAAAAGAGTATTTAAAAGAAACTTGAGACGAGGGGCCGTTTGAAAATTCTTACATTTTCTTATCATCTTATATTTAATAACCAAATTAATAGAAAGTCTACGTAATTAATTTATTATATTTTAAAATTTTATTTTATTTTTAATCTATAAATGATTTTTCTTTTTTTATTGAAATATGAATTTTTTTAAAAAATCAAGATTTTTGTAAACTAATTTAAATTATTATATATTTAAATATTATAAATATTTATAATGTATGATACATATTATAATATTATTAAATCTCATTATATAATATATAAATATTTAATGATATATTATATAATAATTTAATGTGAAGAAGGTCATAAATATTAATAATTTAAAATTTAATGTTTACATATTATTATATAAATATGTAATAGTGTTTAAATATTAAATATTATATTAATGTTAAATTTTAATGTTAATATAAAATATCATACTATATTATATATTATATTTAAATATTATGCAGTGCAAATTAAATATTATCAAATATTTATATAAAAGTTAAGAGTATAATTTAAGATTACTAGGGTTTAGTAATATTAAATAATCATTTTTAATATGGAAATCAAATTATCATAATTATAGTGATCTTTAATTACTAAAAATTAAATATTACCACTACGATATTACCATATATAATTGCTAAATATAGTAATTTGCATGCTAACATCAAATTATCAAGATAAATTATAATGAACTAAATGGCCCCTTAGGAGATGGTGTGGCTTCAAAGTGTCGTTGATGAGATGGGACATTGGAGATTTAAAATTGTGGACAATTTATCACACTCCAAAATATCTATGTGCATATTTGACCTAAAACAGGACCACCCAAAATATCGATATAATAACCATTACTTTGATGGAAAATACTTTGTACACCGGCCCCGGTGCAGCAATGCTGACGTGGGCTGCACCGCGTCTTTCTATTGGTCCACGTGGATCCGACGTGGATGACCTGACAGGCGGTATGGCTGGGCTTTGACGTAACGTTCTGAACGTGACGGACATTTAATGCTGTTCGTTTTTTTTTAAAATTTTTGTGCGGACGAAAATGCCCTTTCGCTCCATTTTACGTTTTCTGTCATCTGTGCAAGAAGAACTCTGTTTCTTCCAGCTTAGAGGCTGAAAATACTTCAGCTACTGGACTGGAAAACCTTGATACTGGAGTCAGGAGTCTGTGTAAAAAAACTTCTGGAGGAAATGTCAGCCGCAGCACAAAGTAAAAACTCTTTCTTCCCTCTTCTTTATTATATCAACAGTTTTTTTCTTACAGACTTGGCCGAATTCAGAGAGAGAAGCGAACGTCGACGTGAGGTGTTGGCAGGGAAAAACTCATTGGATAAACTTTTATATTTGAAGACTCCAGTAGACTCCTGTCGACCGGACTTTCAGACGAGAGCGTAGGTTCGTGCTCAACTGGATTTCATCTCTGCAAGTTCTAACGAGACGACACTCGTGCTTTAAAGATCCTGAACAAATTCGGACGAAAGGTCGCCCGAGAGAGAACAGATTAAAGAGTGCAGTCGAGAAGAAGGCAAAAAGATCAAGGAAAAATCAGGCCAAGGAAAGAGCTGCTTCAAGTAGCAGGCAGACTTGTTTGCAGTCTATTAATACTGAAGAGGACCTGGAGATAAATGTTCCGCCGTCAGAAACTTTAATGGATTAATTTGATGCTTATGTATTGAGTCAACTTACACAAGATCATATATATAACACGAGTGTCGTAACTTTTGAATTATGGTTGCTTGGTCGTAAATGAAATGTTCGCGAACGACTCCGAGGAAATTAGCGCGACGACACCCTTGCTCATGGCAAACGACACCCTAGTCTTGCTCGGCGACACCCGAATGACGGAAACATACGAGACATCCTAGTTCTGGCAAACGACACCCAAGCCTTGCGCGGCGACACCCGAAGGACGGAAACATACGAGACATCCTAGTTCTGGCAAACGACACCCAAGCCTTGCGCGGCGACACCCTAATGACGGAAACATACGAGACATCCTAGTTCTGGCAAACGACATCCAAGCCCGCGGCGAAACCCGAATGACGGAAACATAAGAGACATCCCAGAGCTTGCGAAACGACTCCTAAGAAATTAGCGCGACGACACCCTAGCTCATGGAAAACGACACCCTAGTCTTTCACGGCGACACCCGAAATACGGAAACATACGAGGGTGCTCGCGAACGACTCCGAAGAAATTAGCGCGATGACACCCTAGCTCATGGAAAACGACACCCTAGTCTTGTGCGGCGACACCCGAAATACGGAAACATACGAGACATCCCAGTTCTCGCGAACGACTCCGAAGAAATTACGCGACGACACCCTAGCTCATGGCAAACGACACCCTAGTCTTGCGCGGCGACACCCGAAAGACGGAAACATACAAGACATCCCAGTTCTCGCGAACGACTCCGAAGCAATTAGCGCGACGACACCCTAGCTCATGGAAAACGACACCCTAGTCTATCACGGCGACACCAAATACGGAAACATACGATGGTGCTCGCGAACGACTCCGAAGAAATTACGCGACGACACCCTAGCTCATGGCAAACGACACCCTAGTCTTGCGCGGCGACACCCGAAAGACAGAAACATACGAGACATCCCAGTTCTCGCGAACGACTCCGAAGAAATTAGCGCGACGACACCCTAGCTCATGGAAAACGACACCCTAGTCTTTCACGGCGACACCGAAATACGGAAACATACGAGAACGACTCCGAATAAATTACGACACCCTAGCTCATGGCAAACGACACCCTAGTCTTGCGCGGCGACAGCGACACCCGAAAGACGAAACATACGAGACATCCCAGTTCTCGCGAACGACTCCGAAGAAATTAGCGCGACGACACCCTAGCTCATGGCAAACGACACCCTAGTCTTGCGCGGCGACACCCGAAAGACGGAAACATAAACATCCAGTTCTCGCGAACGACTCCGAAGAAATTAGCGCGACGACACCCTAGCTCATGGAAAACGACACCCTAGTCTTGCGCGGCGACACCCGAAAGACGGAAACATACGACACATTCCAGGACGCGCGACCCGACAATTTAAGAGCGACGACACCCCAGCTCATGGCAAACGACCCTAGTTCTTGTCAAACGACACCCTAGTTCTTGTCAAACTACACCAGAAAGGCGGAAACATACGAAGGCAAACATATGAATACAACGAGGACACTCCTGCTCGCAATGATAAAATTTTTAACATTTGCATTAAATATTAATCAGTGTTAATATGAATAAATTACATACAATTTTCATTCAAAGACGAATACTTTTATACAAAAATTAAGAACATGTTTCGACAATGTCGCTAATCTTTTTGTTCAGGCCCTCTCTCAATATCGTTGCAGCTAAGTGTCGCCGGTAATCTCTGACTTCCTCATCCATGAAATCCAGCTTCATATCAGGATTGTCTCGTCGAGCAAGACATTCCATGTATCTCAGACAGTACAGGCCGCAATCCAGCGATCCGCTCGGTTGGCTTGGGCAATCCGAAATATCTTCCATCGGCCACTCCATCACTTCCTTCTTATCGCAGTAGATATGGAATATGTGGCCTAGAATTGTATGCCATTTCCTTGCATTGGCCTTGTACTTCGGGTTGCGTTTCATTGAATTCAGGTGCATGAACACCTTCCTTTCCATGTCGACAGCAACCAAATGCCAGTGCGAGTTATCAGAGTTTACAATGGTGAAAAGAAACCGGAACTGGGCCTTATCTTCGTCCGATACATTATCAAATATCGCAGCCCCAGATGATCCAGCAAGTTCATGAGCAGGTGATGAGGAAGTCAGACATAGAGCAGGTACGAAAACTGATGCAATTATGCACTTATGATATCGGTCAGGATGCTCTGCCCAGTTTCGCATCAGAAACTCCTGCCCGCAATCGATTATCTGCCAATAAAAGTAAAACGATTAATATAATTCTAAAATCAACAACTTGAACATGTTCCTTGATATACTTACATCATCTATTATCATCTCGTTGTTAATGAGATCCTGAAGATTTTTTCTGCTTGCAACTCCATTAAACATATTTGTGTAGACGATCTCGTCGGGTTGTTGTCGCTCGCTCAAAAAATTTTGAATAATTATTTGGTCATCTTCGACCGTTGTGTTGGGCTTTGACATGCCCACTGTCTTCACCGACTTTTTAGGTCGGGTTGTCTCATAACATTCGCCGACAGCCGTGGAAGCCTTACGCTTCCTCGGATGTTTTTTAATCCTCCTAACAAGCGACGGCACTCCAATTATTTCTAAGTCCATATTGTCATCCTTTGGCGCAGGGGTGCCAAGTTTATTATCGGATATGGACTCTTCTTTATTTTCATTCCCCTGCTCTGTTTTATCAGCCAATGAATCCCCCTCCAATATGTTCTCCCCTGATTTTGCATTCCCTGTCTGAATTGGAAACTCGGATGAATGGTCCTCCTCCATCTTCTTCTCCTCAATATTTACGTTATCAGGCTCGCGGAGGACCAACTCCAAGGAATGCACCTTCTCTGTTTTCTCGTCCCCCTTGTCCTCCTCGGTTATTGCATAACTTTCCTTTCTGAGAAGTGAATTGAGGAGGCTCTCAGCAATGGACAGCCTGTGCCTGACATCTTCGAGTTGATCCTTAACACACTTCAATTCATTCCTCAACTCGGCGCATCCTGCGCAGCTATCCATTGGTTGAGGGGCGCAGGTATCTGTTTGTTGAGGGGGGGACGGTTTTAACTGCTGAGGGAGAAGCCATCGCTCTTCTGGCAATGGTTCAATAGCTCCCTCCATCTGCAACACAAGATGATAACAAATTAATATTAACTGAACATATTGACGCATTAAGTTGAAAAAATGGTCACAGCAATGGAGCAATGGAGTAGATTACCAAGTCCTGAGGCTGCAAGTCGGCAACCCGAACCGATTGGTTCTTCGTTTGGTGGTCATACCACTTCAACAGCCGGGGCCGTTTATCAGGGTATGCTGGCTCTCGCATTGATGTATGCTCGAGGAACCACGCCTGAAATTATATTTTTTTGGATATTAAATAAAGTAATATTACGAAAAAATTTTGTCTCAACACTAATAATTTGTCTCAATAAATCTTACCACCAGTGCTGCCGAGCATCCGAACAAGGTAGGCTGCCTCCTAATCTTTTTTGCATTTTTGAGTGCACCGGCTCCTCGGAACGCAAGCAAGCAGCTATTTCTGGGAGAGCCAGAACAATCAATTCCTTCAGTGCCGAAGCCCAGTCGATGCTACTCAGTTGACTTAAGTCATCCAAGTGCTGGATGAGATACCGTGGACATCTCTGATTAGACTTTGGAGCCAAAAACATGGCCAACATGTATGCGATCCAAAGTCGGACGGTGTCCTCGACATCCTCCTGTACTTTAGATGGTCGGAGTTGAAATATCAACTTCTCCAAACCTGATTGGCGAAGATCTAAACCCTGGCCAAACCGTCTGAACAACCTTCCGTTGAACATTTGGCTGGACGTGTCGATCTTCTTCCCATGACATGGAAGACCCAAAATGAGTGCGACTTCTTCGGCACTGAATATAACTGGCTTTCCCAAACATGAACTCGTCGCCACCATTGTGACATCTTATGATGTCTGCTAGCAGTCGCCCGTCGACTGTGAACGTCTGCATGTCGACGAAGGCACCAAATGGGGTCCTTCGAATCAGTCTTGTATGGCGTCTAGAGAACCCCATCCTCCAAACCTTCTGAACATATACTGCCGGCCTGCAGCTATTCTTAAACAGCTGGGAAGCCTTCACTGGGGGGACTGGAACAATTTTATTGTCAACGAAAACAGGGGGTAAGACAGAAGACATACATGTCATTAAATTTTAAGATAGAATATCGTAATATTTAATATAGTGATAAACATACCTGAAGGAGCCGCATCCTCAGTCGAACGAAGAACCAGGTCCTTGCATTGTTCCGCCATTTTCTCTGTCTGCTTCTTCTTTGTTCGCGGTCTTCGTGCACAAACGAAAGCGCTCATCTCCATGAATGAAGAATTCGGAAGAATGAACTATGGAACAAGTTTAGGAGGAAAAAGAGACCAGTGGCTTCTCGAGCAAGAGAAGAAGAATGTCTTCTTGAGCAAAAGGATGGCTTCTCGAGCAACAGACGATTGAGGGGTTTTTCTAGGGTTTATGCCGACCTAAGAGAAATACGAAAGGACACCCGGATCGCCACGATCACATCAATGAGACCCGCGAACCCATAGGAACCGCCCACGTTTACAAACTTTTCTCGGAAATATGCCATGGCTCAGTTACTAGGGTGTCGTCGAATGAGTACTACGCTGACGTCAAATTCCCGCCTTGTTCAAGCATGGGTGTCGTCTCGTTAGAGCTAGGGTGTCGTGAGATCTCAACTGGGGTGTCGCGAATGATTTTCTGCCGAATTCAATTAGGGTGTCGCCGGGTTCTCTCTATGTGGACATTCATAAGACGGGTGTCGTCGCCCTAGAGCTAGGGTGTCGTGGGATTTCAACTGGGGTGTCGCGAATGATTTTCTGCCGAATTCGAACTAGGGTGTCGCTGGGATTATCTCCGTGGTCTCTTTAAAGCACGGGTGTCGTCTCGTTAGAGCTAGGGTGTCGTGAGATCTCAACTGGGGTGTCGCGAATGATTTTCTGCCGAATTCAATTGGGGTGTCGTCGGGTTCTCTCTATGTGGACATTCATAAGACGGGTGTCGTCGCCCTAGAGCTAGGGTGTCGTGAGATCTCAACTGGGATGTCGCGAATAATTTTCTGCCGAATTCAATTGGGGTGTCGTCGGGTTCTCTCTATGTGGACATTCCGGGTGTCGCCGCGCAAGGCTTGGGTGTCGTTTGCCAGAACTAGGATGTCTCGTATGTTTCCTTCGGGTGTCGCCGCGCAAGGCTTGGGTGTCGTTTGCCAGAACTAGGATGTCTCGTATGTTTCCGTCCTTCGGGTGTCGCCGCGCAAGGCTTGGGTGTCGTTTGCCAGAACTAGGATGTCTCGTATGTTTCCGTCTTCGGGTGTCGCCGCGCAAGGCTTGGGTGTCGTTTGCCAGAACTAGGATGTCTCGTATGTTTCCGTCCTTCGGGTGTCGCCGCGCAAGGCTTGGGTGTCGTTTGCCAGAACTAGGATGTCTCGTATGTTTCCGTCCTTCGGGTCGCGCGCAAGGCTTGGTGTCGTTTGCCAGAACTAGGATGTCTCGTATGTTTCCGTCCTTCGGGTGTCGCCGCGCAAGGCTTGGGTGTCGTTTTCCAGAACTAGGATGTCTCGTATGTTTCCGTCCTTCGGGTGTCGCCGCGCAAGGCTTGGTGTCGTTTGCCAGAACTAGGATGTCTCGTATGTTTCCGTCCTTCGGGTGTCGCCGCGCAAGGCTTGGTGTCGTTTGCCAGAACTAGGATGTCTCGTATGTTTCCGTCCTTCGGGTGTCGCCGCGCAAGGCTTGGTGTCGTTTGCCAGAACTAGGATGTCTCGTATGTTTCCGTCCTTCGGGTGTCGCCGCGCAAGGCTTGGTGTCGTTTGCCAGAACTAGGATGTCTCGTATGTTTCCGTCCTTCGGGTGTCGCCGCGCAAGGCTTGGGTGTCGTTTGCCAGAACTAGGATGTCTCGTATGTTTCCGTCCTTCGGGTGTCGCCGCGCAAGGCTTCGGTGTCGTTTGCCAGAACTAGGATGTCTCGTATGTTTCCGTCCTTCGGGTGTCGCCGCGCAAGGCTTGGGTGTCGTTTGCCAGAACTAGGATGTCTCGTATGTTTCCGTCCTTCGGGTGTCGCCGCGCAAGGCTTGGGTGTCGTTTCAGAACTAGGATGTCTCGTATGTTTCCGTCCTTCGGGTGTCGCCGCGCAAGGCTTGGGTGTCGTTTGCCAGAACTAGGATGTCTCGTATGTTTCCGTCCTTCGGGTGTCGCCGCGCAAGGCTTGGTGTCGTTTGCCAGAACTAGGATGTCTCGTATGTTTCCGTCCTTCGGGTGTCGCCGCGCAAGGCTTGGGTGTCGTTTGCCAGAACTAGGATGTCTCGTATGTTTCCGTCCTTCGGGTGTCGCCGCGCAAGGCTTGGTGTCGTTTGCCAGAACTAGGATGTCTCGTATGTTTCCGTCCTTCGGGTGTCGCCGCGCAAGGCTTGGTGTCGTTTGCCAGAACTAGGATGTCTCGTATGTTTCCGTCCTTCGGGTGTCGCCGCGCAAGGCTTGGGTGTCGTTTGCCAGAACTAGGATGTCTCGTATGTTTCCGTCCTTCGGGTGTCGCCGCGCAAGGCTTGGTGTCGTTTGCCAGAACTAGGATGTCTCGTATGTTTCCGTCCTTCGGGTGTCGCCGCGCAAGGCTTGGTGTCGTTTGCCAGAACTAGGATGTCTCGTATGTTTCCGTCCTTCGGGTGTCGCCGCGCAAGGCTTGGGTGTCGTTTGCCAGAACTAGGATGTCTCGTATGTTTCCGTCCTTCGGGTGTCGCCGCGCAAGGCTTGGGTGTCGTTTGCCAGAACTAGGATGTCTCGTATGTTTCCGTCCTTCGGGTGTCGCCGCGCAAGGCTTGGGTGTCGTTTCCAGAACTAGGATGTCTCGTTCGCGAGCAATTCATTTACGACCAAGCAACCATAATTCAAAAGTTACGACACTCGTGTTTTATATATGATCTTGTGTAAGTTGACTCAATACATAAGCATCAAATTCATCCATTAAAGTTTCTGACGGCGGAACAATTATCTCCAGGTCCTCTTCAGTATTAATAGACTGCAAACAAGTCTGCCTGCTACTTGAAGCAGCTCTTTCCTTGGCCTGATTTTTCCTTGATCTTTTTGCCTTCTTCTCGACTGCACTCTTTAATCTGTTCTCTCTCGGGCGACCTTTCGTCCTAATTTTTCAGGATCTTGAATTACCAGCTCTGAACGTGGTTTAGCTGCGCAGTTGGCATCCACGGCAGTTTTGAATAGAGGCGGTAGACCATCCATCACTACATTAAATGCATCTTCAGACATGGAGGCTATCTCTGCGAGCTTCGTCATCCGATGAGACAGCAAACTATATCTACAATCATAAACAGAATATTAACGATCACAAATATTAAGACATTTCAATTAAAAAATTGTCACTGCGTACCGTGAGTTTCGTGTGCTTTTATCATAACCCTCAGTATTGCAGTCGAATTCGTCGAATTGGTATTTCATGTCCTTGCACCATCTCTTCAAGAAGTATTTATCTGGTAAACGAAATACGTCATTTTGATGAAGAACCAACAGGGCATGCCTACACTGGTACCCCTTGAACTGAAAGGATCGGCACTGGCATTGGACATCCTCAATATTTCTATCGTATGACACGATATAATCTTTGATCATCTCCTTGCCAATTCCATCGACTTCAATCCTTTCATACGACTTGACGGAATATATACACGTGTTGCCAGCTTCGTTGATCAATTTTGTATTTGATGCAGCCATTTCAAGGATCTCATTCTGGAATTTTTTGAAAATGCTCCGTGTATACCTTCCTGCAGCTTGTCTCTCAAAAGGTGATGATGTCTTTAGGAAAGCTATCGTTTGCAAAGTCCTATTATCTTCCTCATTTTCGGCCTCGTATCGTTTTTCCAAGGCATCTTCGTACTTACTTATAAACTCCGTTAATGTTGTCTTCGAATTTATAAACCCATCGAAGAAGTGATTAATGCCCTCGCTCCTTTGTGAAGATGACATCCCTGTTAAACATTTTGTCAACCAAAAATTAAAAAAAAAAACGTTTAAATGAATCATGAACCAAAGCCACCATTGACATACAAACCTGCGAAGAATGTATCCTTGAGGTAAACTGGGACCCATTTTTCCCGACATTCGTATAGGACATTGAACCAATCTATAGACTTGCATTCTTTATATTTCTCCATAACATGTGCCCACCTTTCCTCGAATGAATTTATGGTCAATGAATCATATATTGCCTCATCGAAATCAACCATAAACTTGGGATTTGCCGTGCAAATGTGGCCAATCTTTTCCGGTATCTTCTTCAATATATGCCAAAGACAAAATCGATGTCGGGTATTAGGAAAAACTTCTTTGACAGCAGCCTCGATTGCCTTATCTTGATCAGTAATCATGGCAATAGGTGCTTGACCACCATTTGCATCCAGCCAAGTCTTAAAAACCCATTTATATGTCTCAGTACTCTCATCAGACAACAATGCGCATCCAAGCAAGGTTGACTGTCCATGATGGTTCACCCCAACAAATGGACAAAAAGGCATTTGATATCTGTTTGTCAAGTAAGTTGAGTCAAAGCTTAGAACATCACCGAAGTATGTGCATGCCAATCTTGACCTTGGATGAATCCAGAAGACAGACCTCAGATGACCATTATCATTGAGGTCTAAGGAGTAGAAGAAATTGGGATTTTTGAGTTGCATTTCGGCAAAATGAATTACCATCGACTGAGCATCTCCTTCTTTCAGCTTAGACTGACGTTCGCGACTAATGAAGTTACGAGCATCCTTCTCGGTGAAATCCAATTGTCCTCTGCCCCCTTTTCTCCTTGCTATGGCAGAGTATATCTGAGTCGTCGGAACATTCACGGCATGTAAATTGCTGATCTCTGCCTTCTCTGGTGTGCTGATCCTCCTATGCGACCGTAGATAACCAGCTGATGTTATGGAGAGCCCATGGTTATGTTCTAGAGAAACCTCATCCAAAATCCACTTACCACTTGTAGCATTCAGTCTTGCTTTTATGGATGCCATACAACCAACTTTCCCAGTATCCCTATGATTCATACTCTTCTCTGATTTTCTGGATTTTCCTTGCCTCCAACACGCCAGGTGCTTGAAGCAAAGTTGTTTTTTGTTGTTGGCCCTGCTACACACTGTTGTGATTCCAAAGCCAACTCGTTTCGCGTATCCATTGTAGAACGTATATACATCATCGGCTGAATTGAATTCCATCCCAGTTTGAGGAACTACAATATCATCCACTGCATTTGGAACGACGGGTGAAGCTGCACGGCCGGGAGTGTTATCTTCTTCTTTCCGATCTACATTTTCAGCATCAACTGTGAAAATATAGGCACGCATTCATGAACAGCTACTCCTACGCGACACCCCAGTTGAAATCTACTGACACCCTAGCTCCAATGCTACGACACCCGCTTAGAACTGACCACGCGGAGAATCCCTCCGACAGCACAGTAGAAATGGATTTCGGCGAAACTCCTTCGAGACACCCACGTTGAAAGCTCACGACACCCTAGCTTTAAGGCGACGACACCCGTGCTTAGAACTGACCGCACGGACAATCCCCATGACACCCTAGAGAAGTCGGCCGAAAGTTAGAGACACCACTGTTGAAAGCTCACGACACCCCTAGCTTAATGCGACGACACCCGTGCTTAGAACTGACCACGGCGAGAAAGGCCCGCGACAACCAAGTTACTAAAATTTAATTTTATTTATAAAAAAAAATTACATTAGCCCTCACTGGGGCTTGTCTCCTTCGGTCGCTGCGTCCTCGATCTGGCGATGGAGGGACGCTACTTTCCCCTCCAGGTGGCTATTGGCCCGACGCAGGACCTCTATCTCTTTTGTTGAAACTCCTGGTATTCCTCGAGCGCCAGCCTGAGTTCCTCGATGATAGCGTGCGACTCAGCATAAACCACGCGTCGATGGTGACGGTTGGGCGGCTGCCATGGCTGCCAGTAGATCTCACCTCGCCTCTGGAAGCCATCTTGTGGTCAGTTCAAGCTGGAAAGGTGAGTAACGATGGCATTCCCCCATCCTTATTTAAGGTTCCCCTGGCGGGTGTTTCGATTGCCATGCGCCACCATCTCAGTGGTTGTTCACAGGAATCGAATCGGTGCGCCACCACGCCCCGCCCTCCACGTTGAGTTTCGAGGGATCGGGAACAGAACAGTTTCGGGAAGCAAACAGTCTTAAGTTTAACGTCGTCCCAAGAGAAAATTCACGACACCCAAGGATGATTTGGATTTCGGCCGAAACTCCTTCGCGACACCCCACTTGAAAGCTCACGACACCCTCATCAATGCTTCGACACCCGTGCGAACTGAACACGGAGAGAATCCCCGAGACATCCCAGGGATGAGTTGGATTTCGGCCGAAACTCCTTCGCGACACCCCATGTTGAAAGCTCACGACACCCTAGCTTTAAGGCGACGACACCCGTGCGTCGAACTGATCACAGAGAGAACCCCCGCGACACCCCTTCTCGAATTCGGCCGAAACTCCCTCGTGACACCCAGTTGTAAACTCACGACACCCTAGCTTTATGGCGACGACACCCGTGGGTTCACTGTTAATGCATGGGTGTCGTCCCCTTAAAGCTAGGGTGTCGTGAGTTTACAACTGGGGTGTCACGAGGGAGTTTCGGCCGAATTCGAGAAGGGGTGTCGCGGGGGTTCTCCCTGTGATCAGTTCGACGCACGGGTGTCGTCGCCTTAAAGCGAGGGTGTCGTGAGCTTTCAAGTGGGGTGTCGCGAAGGAGTTTCGGCCGAAATCCAAATCATCCTTGGGTGTCGTGAATTTTCTCTTGGGACGACGTTAAACTTCGACTGTTTGCTTCCCGAAACTGTTCTGTTCCCCATCCCTCGAAACTCAACGTGGAGGGCGGGGCGTGGTGGCGCACCGATTCGATTCCTGTGAACAACCACTGAGATGGTGGCGCATGGCAATCGAAACACCCGCCAGGGAACCTTAAATAAGGATGGGGGAATGCCATCGTTACTCACCTTTCCAGCTTGAACTGACCACAAGATGGCTTCCAGAGGCGAGGTAAGATCTACTGGCAGCCATGGCAGGCGACCCCCAACCGTCACCATCGACGCAGTGGTTTATGCTGAGTCGCTCGCAAGCAGCGAGCGACTCATCAAGACGGCCGAGAAATACCTGGCCGTTACAACAAAAGAGATAGAGGTCCTGCGTCGGGCCAATAGCCACCTGGAGGGGAAAGTAGCGTCCCTCCAGCATCACATCGCCGCGCAGCGACTGAAGGAGATAAGCCCCAGTAAGGGCTAATGTATTTTTTTTTTTTGATAAATAAAATTAAATTTTAGTAACTTGGTTGTCGCGGGCCTTCTCGCCGCCGTGATCAGTTGGGTGTCGTCAATTTTCAACTGGGGTGTCGTCGCCCTAAAGCTAGGGTGTCGTGGGATTTCGTCTGGGGTGTCGCGAAGGACTAACGGCCGACTTCGAACTAGGGTGTCGCGGGGATTATCTCCGTGGTCTCTTGTTCAATCGGGTGTCGTCTCGTTAGAGCTAGGGTGTCGTGAGATTTCAACAGGGGTGTCGCGATTGATTTTCTGCCGAATTCAATTAGGGTGTCGCCGGGTTCTCTCTATGTGCACATTTATGAGACGGGTGTCGTCGCCCTAAAGCTAGGGTGTCGTGGGATTTCATCTGGGGTGTCGCGAAGGATTAACGGCCGAATTCGAACTAGGGTGTCGCCGGGATTATCTCCGTGGTCTCTTGTTCAAGAACGGGTGTCGTCTCGTTAGAGCTAGGGTGTCGTGAGATTTCAACAGGGGTGTCGCGATTGATTTTCTGCCGAATTCAATTAGGGTGTCGCCGGGTTCTCTCTATGTGCACATTTATAAGACGGGTGTCGTCGCCCTAAAGCTAGGGTGTCGTGGGATTTCGTCTGGGGTGTCGCGAAGGACTAACGGCCGACTTCGAACTAGGGTGTCGCGGGGATTCCTTACCATGCGGACTCTCAGAGCGGGGGGGGGAAGAAAGAGAGTTATTCTTGCAGAGAGGAAATTCAGTTGAGCACGAACATACGCCCTCGACGTTCGCTTCTCTCTCTGAATTCGGCCAGTCTGCAAAGATGAGCCTAAGGAGTTTTTGCAATTGGAAGAGATCTTACAGACCTGGCCGAATTCAGAGAGAGAAGCGAACGTCTACGTGAGGTTTTGGCAAGGAAAATCTCATTGGATAAAGAGGGCGTAGGTTCGTGCTCAACTGATTCCTTAGCATCCGGACTCTCAGAGCGAGGGAGGGGAAGAAAGACTTCATCTTGCAGAGATGAAATCCAGCATAAATTGGAGCTAGGATGGAGCGAAAGGGCCGCATTAAAAGAGTTATACAAAACAGTTATGACTCTCAGAGTGTCATAACTATTTCGTTCTAAGGTAGTTACCCGCGCATTAAACGCATTAACTAACTCTAACCAGAAAAAAACTGTTGATGTAATAAAGAAGAGGGAAGAAAGAGTTTTTACTTTGTGCTGCGGCTGACATTTCCTCCAGAAGTTTTTTTACACAGACTACTGACTCCAGTATCAAGGTTTTCCAGTCCAGTAGCTGAAGTATTTTCAGCCTCTAAGCTGGAAGAAACAGAGTTCTTCTTGCACAGATGACAGAAAACGTAAAATGGAGCGAAAGGGCATTTTCGTCCGCACAAAAATTTTAAAAAAAAGCGAACAGCATTAAATGTCCGTCACGTTCAGAACGTTACGTCAAAGCCCAGCCATACCGCCTGTCAGGTCATCCACGTCGGATCCACGTGGACCAATAGGAAGACGCGGTGCAGCCCACGTCAGCGTTGCTGCACCGGGGCCGGTGTACAAAGTGTTTTCCTTACTTTGATTTCGGGGGACCTACCTTCAAGGTTGTTTACAAAATTTAATGATTGTATAATAATTATGTGAACAGACATCATTATTTTTCTACAATTATTTGTTAGATAAGAGGATACTTCATCCCTCACTTAAAGGTGACATGTTCCGTTCTCTAAGCAATTCGAGAAATTTATTCCAATTTGTTGGGCCTTTTTTGATGCCCCATCTCTCATTCAAACTTCTTCATTGGATCATGTTGTCTCTTCATGTTATTCGTCTACTTAGAAGATGTACTCAACTTAACTCAACTCAACTCATCTAAGCCCTTTCCCAACTACATAAGGTTGACTACATAAATTTGCTTCCCCCACTCTACTCTATTCAGGACTCAGTCAACATTCAAATTACAAATAGTTATATCTTTTTTTAATTATTTATGTCCATTTAGTTTAAGTTTGCCTCTATCTAGGGGTGCAACTTGGGCTCATGAAACTCGGATTTCCCTAAACCCTAACCCTAACCCTATTTGTAAAATGTCAACCCTAACCCTAACCCTAACCCTATTTGTAAAACCTCAACCCTAACCCTATTTTTAAAAATTGGGTTCGGGTTAAGTTTCGGGTTGGAATTCGGGTTGATAAAAAAAAATAATCTGAAACAAACAAGCTTAACATTGCACAAATAAGCTAAAGTTTGAAACAAATAAGCTTTACATTGTACAAATAAGCTGAAGTTTGAAACAAACAAGCTTCACATTTCAAATTACATGTCTAAAAATATACATCTTTTACATAAGACTAAACAAAAAAAATTACATTTTTAAACCAAAACACATCCAAAGTAATCCAAATGTTACATAACATTTCAATAGCCACCATATGCATTGATGAAGTCACCTTTATCCTTCGAAAGCAGAAAATATTGAGACGATATACAGAGCCAGTTAGATTACTACATAAGTCTAGTATGAGAAATCTTTTTCAAGTAGCGAGACTGCATTCGCCATCCAAAGCTCTCTGATTTTTTACTCGTCACCCCTTTCCCAGATGTTTTAGTTTTCTGCTCATCACCTCTTCCCAGATGCTTTCATAAAATTTTGACAAACTTCATATTAGAAGTTACAAATGTCTCAAAGAAGATATTAAAAAAAAATAAAAATACTTATTTGGCCCACCAACATTACATGATAAAATGCAATGGTTAAAGGTATATTGCTCATTTTAAAAGGTAATGAAGGTTCTGGTGGAATATTCATACTAAGAATCATCACTTCCATAAAACTATTGTCAGCTCTACATACTTTAAACCTAACAAACAAGGCTAAATCATCACTTCCATAACACCAGTGGGCCTGCTGCTTATGGCTTTGCGGGTTCGGGTTTTCTCGGGTTCGGGTTGACTGCAACCCTAACCCGGCCCAAATTGCAAATCGGTCTGGGTTCAACCCGAATCCTTCGGGTTCGGGTTAAGCAAACCAGAGTTTGAGTACTGCTGCAAATCGGATTCCACGGGCCGGGTTCGGGTTGAACCCAGCCCAAGTTGCACCCCTACCTCTATCTCTATCCTTATCATATATTGTTAAAAAATTACTCTTTCTAACTAGAGCATCTAAAGGTTTTCGTTGTATATATCCAAACCACCATAATCGATTTTCTCTCATTTTATCTTCAATTGGAGCTACTCCTATCATTTCTCTTATATATTTATTTCTAATTCTATCTTTTAAAGTTTTACCACATATCTATCTTAATATACACATTTTTGTTCCACTTAATTTATTCACATATTGTTTCAATATGGCCCAACACTCTATTCCATATAGCATAGCTGGCCTAATAGCGATTTGATAGAATTTTTTTTAATTTTAATGGAATGCACTGATCATACAATACCTCGAAGCACTCCTCCACTTAATCCATCCTTCTTTAATTATATGATTTACATCTTCACCTATTTTACCTTCTTGCTAGATAATTGATCCCAAATACCTAAATTTTTCACTCCTTGCCATCTCTTGGCTTGCAATCTTCACTGTTTCTTTATTTATATTCTACTCTCACTAAAATTATATTTCATGTATTCAGTTTTAGTTCTACTAATCTTAAAACCTTTAGATTCTAAAGCCTCTCTCCAAATCTCTAGCTTAGCGTTTATTACAGATTTAGTTTTATCAATCAATACTATATTATATGCAAATACCATACACCATGAGATATCATTTTGAATATGTTTGGTTAATTCATCTATAACTAATGCAAAAAGATAAGGACTTAAGGCAGATCCTTGATATAAACTTATAGTAATTAAAAACTCATTAATTTCTCCTATTGTTGTTTTAACAATCGTTAACAATAGTTTCTCTTATTGTTATTTTAACAATAGTCTAATTAGAAGATGTCATACACCCAAATTATTAATTATCTATTAAGGCCCTCATAGATAATAAGGTTCCAAAAAAATTCATATGAGCTTAAATCAAGACAAACAAAAATTCACATAAGATTTAAATTTAAAAGCCATTATGTAGATGGCGGTGACAAACACATCCATAAGCAAAATAGAGATAGATACCATCCTTTTGCCTCATAAGCTAAAATGTAGATTAGTTTAACATACAATAAGATCAAAGAAAGGAGCTCTCAAGTAAAAGTTGCAATTTAACTTTTCTATCCAACTAATAGCGATCAGACTTGGCAATGCTCGAATGTAGTCAAATCTAATCACTTTTTCTATTCTTGAATTTATATGAATCATAAATTCCGAAGATAGAAAAGGTGAAGTGGCTTCAAAATATGTGTGGATCTAAGGATGAAAAGAGCAACTGGATCTTGGCTATATTATGACTGTAATTAAGTCCAACTTCAGCTAATAGTGTAACTCATATAAAAGCTAACAATAGTGCCATTTTAGATAGGCATCAACAACTCATTAACAATGCTGAAATTCTAAAATATATATCACTTTCGGTTGATTTCTTGATTACTTGAACCATTCAACTTCAACATCTCTTCGTTGATAGATTCGAGACTACCAAATGGTACTAAAATAATAATATTAATAACAACAATAAAAATGCGGTGTCTCATAATTTTTATGCTTATTGTTGAATGATTTAGGTTTTCATCAAGAAATAAATGGGACAAAGTGGAAGAGGAGGGATGGAAATTTTCTCATTTGTGGAGTTGTTGGGAGCTCTAGTGGCCTTGGGACACTAAGACTTTCGGCTAAAGTTGGCATCGAGTTGCTGCTCTCTACCATGCTTCTTTGGCGCCATGCATTGCATCGAGATAATCACAGGAGGAGATGAACTGTATTGAAAATCTATATGACTTCTTAATTATTAAATCCTTGATACAATTAAGAACAATCGCATAAGCTGCCAAAAAATTTATAAAAAGATATCTTTGATGAAGGAAAATCATAAAAAAGGAATTGTTAGATGACCAATTGCATCCTAGATTATTGGACGGGGATCCTTCTTCTTCGACACCTTGATCTCCTCCTCCCCAAAACCCTAATCCTCAAAGAAGAGATTTCCAGCAGTGGATCCTCAATGGTAATGGAATAAATCAACAATCAAGAGAATCGAAGGATGATTGGAATCATCTTGAATCTAAAAGGCAAAGTTTCCAAGCTTCAAAGATGGTCAAGACCGAAGAGGAAGTAAGAGAAATCATGTTTTGACTTACAAAAACTCACCACCTAATTGTATTAAAGCCTAACTTATGCTCTGCTCTGTTTTTTATTGGGAATGGAGAGAAACTTTGATATCGATGATAGATTATATGCCTGTTGGGGGGTAAAATCGACATTGCATCAATATTCGTGCGAGGCGGCTAAGACCGACCTATTCCGTAGCTCGGCCTCTCCGGGCTTCCCTAGCTCGTCCTTCCCGGGCTTCCGTAGCTCGGCCCTTTCGAGCCTCCGTAGCTCGATCCCTCCGAGCCTCCGTAGCTCGGCCCTTTCGAGCCTCCATAGCTCGATCCCTCTGAGCCTCCGTAGCTCGGCCCTTTCGAGCCTCCGTAGCTCGGCCTCTCCGGGCTTCCCTAGCTCGTCCTTCCCAGGCTTCCGTAGCTCGGCCCTTTCGAGCCTCCGTAACTCGATCCCTCCGAGCCTCCGTAGCTCGGCCCTTTCGAGCCTCCGTAGCTCGGCCCTCCCGGGCTCCCATAGCTCAGTTTTTCAGGGTTTCCTTAGCTCGGTCTTCCCCTGAACATTCCGTGGCTCGCTTCCTCCCGAGTCTCCACGGCCCGGCTTCACCAAGCGATCCACACCCTAACACCTACCTCCGCGGAACCTGACGCGGGAGAGCCCAGACTTACCCAAACTGCACTCTAGATAAGGAATTATATCGAGGCGTGACCTAAAACCTATCATAACCGCCCCAGGTCTATTTAACCAGATCTCAAGACATCAAGGAGCTCTCCCAGCCGTCGATCCCTTAACAAACGGGATATGGATTCATGGCGGCCCCATAACGGCCTGATTCTGTCCGCCCCATATCGTAACAACCCCTGAACCTTCCAGAAGACGCTCAAGATCCATGTGACAGTCTATAAATATCAGACTCGCAGATTCCCTCAGGTATGCATCTTCTTACGCATCCCCATACGCATACGCACCTTTTTACACGCGCACTCCCACTGCTCTCTCCGGCAGCTCGTCGGTGCTTCTGCCCTCTGGAGCTTCCGATCGGTCGCCCCTGGTGAGGCTTCCCGGAGAGATCCACCTCCCCATTATCTGGTTGATCGCCGATTTTTTCTCTACTGACTTGAGCATCGGAGGGTCTTTCGCGGAGGGCCACCCCCAGCGCCTCCCGTGTGTGGACTTCTTGTGCAGGTCCGCCCCCCTCTTCCTGGAGATCGACCGCGCCCGAGTCGGAGGACGGATCCCGACGGCAACAGATTGGCGCTAGAGGAAGGGCCTCAAGTCCCATCAAAACTTGAAGAAAGAAGACAAGGATCTAAATCCGGAGAAAAACCTCTTCAATGACCAACCGGAGAAGAGCAACCTCGGAAGCTCAAGATCAGGCCGCTTCCCAGAGGCCAGATCCGACGAGCGGTGCAGCGCCGCAACCACCACCAGTCGAAACCCCGTCACCGCCTGCCATCCCGGTAACCCAGGACCAGTTCGCTACACTGGCCCAACAAGTCCAAGCCCTTACCCACCTGGTTCAAGAGCGCCTTGCACCTCCTCCTGCTTCGCACCCTCAGAAGGAGGCGGCGGTTCCTTCTTCACCGGTGACTTCCTCCTCCGATCCGCGCGAATCCGCGGATCCCCCACATCGACCCAGAGGGGACAAACCACTTCCACGAGGCGGTTATGATAGAGATCCTCCTAGATCTCGGCGAGCCCGATCCCTCTCCCGGTGACATCTCACCATGACTCAACACCATCCTTGCGATTCTCACGCCCGGCTCCTCCTCTGACCGACGAGGAAGAGATCCATCGACAGATCCAGGAGATACGTCAGGAGCTGGACACTGCCAAGCAGGTCCATCCGCCCTAGCCCAAGGCGGAACAGGGCATCCCTTTCTCTAAGGGGATCATGGAGGAAGTGATTCCCTCCCACGTCAAGTTACCGGCCGTCGAACCCTACCACGGCTCCACCGACCCGGACGACCATCTCAGTAGCTTCCGGTCAATAATGATGTTCCACGGAGCATCTGATGCGGTCCTCTGCCGCGCCTTTCCATCCACCCTCAGAGGATCCGCCCGAACCTGGTTCAACGCCTTGAAACCAGGTTCCATTGATTCATTCGACGAGCTGAGCCACCTTTTTATTGGCCAGTTCGTCAGCAGCCACCGCCACCGATGAAGATCCGACTCCCTCTCCGAAGTCAAGCAGAGAGAGGGGGAGTCCTTGAGGAATTACCTTGACCGTTTTAACAAGGCCATGTTAGAGGTGGACCACCTTAATCATGAGGTGGCTATGTCCACCCTGACGGGGGAGTTTCGAAGGAGAGCGACTTCTACCTGGCAATGGAGGTCAGCTATCCCCCAGCCTATCTGATATGATGGCCCTGGCGGACAAGTACGCGAGGGTCGAGGAATCACGGAGAATTGCCCGCGCTGAGCAGGCAAAAAAGCAGGAGCCCAAAGTCTCCGACAGGCATCGTCCCGCCTGGCAGCCAAGTCCGCCTCGCCGCCAGAGAGTCCCTCCACCGCCGCCGAGGAATCGCTCCCGGAGTCCTCCTAGGCGATTTGATCGCTATACTCCGCTGACTGTGCCCCAAGCGCAAATCCTTATGGAGATAGAGCGCCAACTTCCCTGGCCAGTACCTCTCCGAGGGAACCCGACCCGAAGAGATCCCGCCAAGTACTGTCGCTACCACAGGGAGCACGGTCACGACACTGAAGAATGCTGGCAGCTAAAGAATGAGATTGAGAGGCTGATTCGGCGGGGACGACTAGATCAATTTAGGAGGGCGCCCGAGCCGCAACAACAAGGAGGTGACCGTCAGCCCGAGCTCCAACAACCCCCTCCTCCACCAAATCCGCCCGTGATTGGCGCATTAATATGATTGAAGAGGCCGGCGGATCGAGCCCCAGGGGCGGCGGTGAAGGATCGGCACCCAAAAAGGCAAGGACAGGTGAACTCTCCTTCTACAACGATGATCTTCTTGGGATACAGCTCCCCCACGATGATGCACTAGTTGTATCCCTTAATTTGAACAACTATGATGTAAGCCGAATCCTCGTTGATAGTGGAAGTTCGGTGAATGTTTTGTACCTCGGTGTGTTTGTGATGAGGACATCAGTTCAGACCAGAGTTCGGGTCAGTCGAACCAGTCCTTCAATGTTCCTGTACCAGCAACCCAGAGTCAGCAGGCCACGTCAGGGAAGACCACACCAGATAATCTACGAAGGTCCAAGAGGTTGCAGAACAAACGGGCTTGAAATTTTATGTGTCGGACTGGGCCCAAACTTGGCTGGTCACATGGAAACGGACTGCTGATTCAAAGTCATTGCCGTTGGCCATGAGCTGCTGTGGATTTTGGCCATCCGGGCTCGTCTGATAGGAGTTTTGGGCCTTGTTTTCGTTTTTAATGGCATAGTTGTAAATTTTCTAAACTTATGATGTTAGGGTTTTCTCTCTTATTTAAGTTGGTTTTGGGCGGCCGTCAGAGGCAGAGAAGAAAGACGCTTTTTAGATTTCCTTTTTTTTCCTCTTGAATAAAATGAATGTTTTCTTTTTTTTCTGATTCAAAACAATTGAATTGAAAATTCAATTGTTCTTCCTTTAAATTTCGGATTGTGAGTGATCAAAATTCGAAATTTTTCCCTTTTCTTGTCAAGATTCGAACCAAACCTGGACGAATTCTTTTCTCGCAGATTAGATCGTTCTTGAGTTGCAGGCGTTTTGAATATCGCCCTGCATCAACTTGGTATCAGAGCCTTGATCCATTCCTTTCATTACCGCCTTGATCCATTCCTTCCATTACCATCTTGATCCATTCCTTCCAAACCCAAATATCAACCCTAACCGAAATTTGATCCAATGGAGCAGAAGAACAATGATCAATCCCTGAGAGACGCCGTGAGAGATGCTATGCAAGACGCCATGCGAGACCAGCACCAGGTGATGCAACAGATGATGCAAACCATGCAGGCGATGATGGCGCGGCTGGAGGTGCAGAATCGTGCCCAACCCCTTCGCGTGGAGGAGCGTGATGAAATTGATGAAGGTAGGGAGAGGGGTTTCGAAAATCTGGAGGCACCACCAATTCGAAGAGGGCAACAGAGGCCTGATGTTGGACTTCCAAGGTATGTCGATCAACCTCCCTATTTCGAAAATCAGAATCGGTGGGAAGCAGGCTTCAGGGTCGAAATTCCAGAGTTTAAAGGAGGAATTAACCCAGACGAGTATGTAGATTGGACCCTTCAGGTCGATGATGTTTTTCGTCTGAAGGAGGTGCCCTTAGACAAGCAGGTACCGCTTGTCACAATTCGATTCAGAGATAGGGCTGCTGCTTGGTGGCATGCGCAGCACTATCGTAGATATATGGATGGGAGACCTCCATTAGCGTCATGGGCAGCGCTAAAGCAGGAGATGAACAGGGAGTTTTTGCCTCCGAACCATGAGCAGATTTTGTATTCGAAGTTGCATGGTTTGACGCAAGGTAGTCGGAGCGTCGAGGAGTACACAACTGAATTTTATCGATTGGTTGCACGAAATCGGTTGATTGAGGCTGAACCGAGATTGATAGCCATGTATCTTCATGGCTTGCGGCTGCCAATCCAAGATGCACTGGCTGTGCATCGAATTGATAGCGTAGGAGATGCGCATATGAGGGCTCAGGCAGTGGAAAAGAGCTTGATGAGAAACAGGGGGTTTCAGAGCAGAGGGGGTTTTACTACGGGCCAGAGTTCAGGGCAGAATTCAGGGGGCAAATTTATGCCTCCAGTAGCGAGGCCGCAGGCATCAGTACCTCCAAGACCAACAGGGTCGAGTGGAACCTCAGGTTCTCAGGCGAGAGTGGGCAGCAACAGGGCTAACATTCGGTGCCATCGGTGTCAGAATTTGGGGCACTATGCCAATGAATGCCCCAAGGCGCGAGCTCAGTTGTATATGGAGGATTATATGGAGGACGAAAATGGAGGAGAGTTCCCTGAGGATGAGGAATTTAATGATGAGCTGTGTGTTATTGATCCGGACCATATTCAAGGGGAGAGCTTGGTGATACGAAGAATGTGTCTGGCGCCGAGATCAGATGAGGATTGGCGTCGGCACGACATCTTCACAACGAAATGTTTTGTGGCTGGCAAAACATGTCGTGTTATCATAGACTCCGGCAGTTGGGAGAATGTGATAGCAGAGGAGGCTGTGAAGAAGCTGGGGTTGCAGACAGACCCTCACCCACATCCATATAAGCTCGGTTGGGTGAACCGAAATGCAGACATTCAGGTCAGCCGAAGGTGTAAGTTGTCACTGTGTTTTGGTCCTCATTTCGAGACAACTATTGAGGCGGATGTTGTTCCAATGGATGCTACTCACATCATACTGGGGCGTCCGTGGCAGTTTGATAACAGGGCAGTATACAACGGGTACACCCACAGTTATATGCTGCGTCCAGATGGGAGGAAAGTTATTTTGAAGCCGCTTCAGGAAGTGAGTGGACAGAATACAGTAATTTGTTTACCAAGCACAGAATTCGATGCGAGTTTGGATGGAGAGGATGTTTGTTTTGCTTTGGTGAGCAAGTCAGGAGACTTCGGCGTGGAAGAGGAGCAAAGGCCAAATATGATTCCTGAGGAGTTGGTGTCTATCTTGGAGGAATTCCGAGATGTTGTATCAAAGGAGCTACCGGCCGGATTACCACCTCTCCGAGATATTCAGCACGGCATTGACCTTATTCCGGGCTCAGTGTTGCCGAATAAGGCTCATTATCGGATGACACGCGCAGCATGAGGAATTGAGGAGGCAGGTCCAAGAACTTTTGGACAAGGGGTTCGTACGGGAGAGCATTAGCCCGTGCGCGGTGCCAGCCCTTTTGGTACCGAAGAAGGATGGTACGTGGCGCATGTGTGTCGACAGCCGCGCGGTTAACAAAATTACTGTGAAGTACAGGTTCCCGATACCGAGGTTGGACGACATGCTTGATCAGTTGAGTGGTGCTAAGGTCTTCACGAAGATTGATTTGAAGAGTGGGTACCATCAGATAAGGATGAAGCCTGGAGACGAATGGAAGACAGCCTTCAAGACTAAGGAAGGGCTGTATGAATGGTTGGTAATGCCATTCGGGTTGTCCAACGCGCCGAGCACGTTCATGCGCGTAATGAACCAGGTTTTACGTCCATTTCTTAGCTCATTTGTGGTTGTCTACTTTGATGATATTTTGATATACAGCAGGACAGCCGAAGAGCATGTGGGCCATGTGGCACAGGTTTTGTCAGTGTTACGTGAGAACCAGTTAGTTGCTAACCCAGAGAAGTGCATTTGGATGGTTGGGAGACTGATTTTTCTGGGGTACGTTGTGACTGAGAGGGGATTCTCCCAGATAGGAATAAGGTGCATGCAATTGTGGAATGGCCAGTACCTTCAACCTTGACAGAATTGAGATCCTTTTTGGGTCTTGCAGGGTTTTATCGCAGGTTTGTCAAGGGGTATAGTGAGCTGGCTGCACCTTTAACGGAATTGTTGAAGGGAGCCAGATTCGGGTGGAATGATGCCGCACAGGAGGCATTTGATGGGCTGAAAGTCAGATTGACCGAAGCTCCTTTATTGGGTCTTCCTGATTTTGATAGAGTTTTTGAGGTGGATTGTGATGCTTCGAAGACTGGAATTGGGGCAGTGCTTAACCAGGAAGGAAGACCAGTCGCATACTTCAGTGAGAAGCTGGGAGGAGCTAAACTGGCTTATTCGGTTTATGATCTGGAATTGTACGCCATTGTGAGATCCTTGCAGCATTGGCGCCACTACTTGATTCAGCGGGAGTTTGTACTGTATTCAGACCATCAGGCGCTGAAGTTCTTACAGGGTCAGCATAAACTGAGTTCAAGGCATGCGAAGTGGGTGAGTGCCTTGCAGGAATACACTTTCAGCATCAAGCACAAGTCTGGTACGTTGAATAGAGTGGCTGATGCTTTGAGTAGGCGGAGCTTGTTGATTGGCGCTATGCATGTGTACACTCTCGGCTTTGAGAGTGTAAGGGAGGACATTCGTGTGGATGAGCACTTCAAGGAGATTTTGGCCAAAATTGAGGCGGGGGAGCGAACTGATTTCGTTCTCCATGATGGATATTTGTTTCGAGGTAACTGCTTATGTGTTCCTGATACGTCTCTTCGTGTGTTGATCATCCAGGAACTGCATAACCAGGGTCACTTCGGAAGGGATAAAACAGCCTGGTTGATTCGGCAGCGGTTTTATTGGCCTGGTCTTGACCGAGATGTCAAAGCTTTTGTGAAGAGGTGCAGGTTGTGTCAAGAGTCGAAGGGGACAGACACGAACCAAGGTATGTACACGCCTTTACCTATCCCAGAGGCACCATGGCGAGATGTTTCTATGGACTTTGTTGTAGGATTGCCGCGGACAGCAAGGGGACTGGATTCGATTATGGTGATTGTGGATCGGTTCAGTAAGGTGGCGTGTTTCTTGCCATGCAAAACCACTTTTGATGCGTCAAAGGTTGCTGACTTATATTTTGCTTCAGTGGTTCGGCATTTTGGTATACCGGCATCCATAGTGTCAGACAGGGACAGCAAGTTTATGGGACACTTCTGGCGAGAGCTGTGGAAGAAGTTGGGCACAAAGTTGAAATTCAGCAGTCCTTATCATCCTCAGACGGATGGACAGACTGAAGTTGTCAACCGTAGCTTGGGTAATCTGTTGCGGGCAAATGTGCATGAATTCAGGAGCTGGGATTTGTGTTTGCCGAAGATTGAGTTTGAGTTCAACTCTTCAGTGAACCGTTCTACAGGGTTTGCTCCGTTTCAGATACTGTTTGGGTTCTTGCCAAGAGGTCCTTTGGATGTTCTGCCAGTTGAGTCGCCAGAGAAGTGAGTCAGAAGGTTGAAGATAGAGTGTCTGACTTGCAGGAGATACATGCGACTGTTAGAGCCAAATTGGAGCAGACTTACGCCAAATACAAGGCGAAAGCTGATCAGCAGCGTCGGCAACAGTCCTTTGAAGTGGGCGATTTGGTATGGGTTTACTTACCGAGGGAGCGGTATCCACAGGGAGCTTTAACGAAGCTCAAGCCGAAGAAGATAGGTCCATGCCAGGTATTGGAGAAATTTGGTGACAATGCCTATCGGGTTGAGTTACCAGATGATGTCTTCATTTCGGATGTGTTCAACATTCGGCATCTGACCCCTTATGCAGGAGAGAATTCGAGCTTGAGGTCAAGCTTTTCAGAGGAAGGGGAGAGTGATGAGGACATCAGTTCGGACCAGAGTTCGGGTCAGTCGAACCAGTCCTTGGATGTTCCTGTACCAGCAACCCAGAGTCAGCAGGCCACGTCAGGGAAGACCACACCAGATAATCTACGAAGGTCCAAGAGGTTGCAGAACAAACGGGCTTGAAATTTATGTGTCGGACTGGGCCCAAACTTGGCTGGTCACATGGAAACGGACTGCTGATTCAAAGTCATTGCCTTTGGCGATGAGCTGCTGTGGATTTTGGCCATCCGGGCTCGTCTGATAGGAGTTTTGGGCCTGTTTTCGTTTTTAATGGCATAGTTGTAATTTTTCTGAACTTATGATGTTAGGGTTTTCTCTCTTATTTAAGTTGGTTTTGGGCGGCCGTCAGAGGCAGAGAAGAAAGACGCTTTTAGATTTCCTTTTTTTTCTTGAATAAGATGAATGTTTTCTTTTTTTTCTGATTCAAAACAATTGAATTGAAAATTCAATTGCTCTTCCTTTAAATTTCGGATTGTGAGTGATCAAAATTCGAAATTTTTCCCTTTTCTTGTCAAGATTCGAACCAAACCTGGACGAATTCTTTTCTCGCAGATTAGATCGTTCTTGAGTTGCAGGCGTTTTGAATATCACCCTGCATCAGTTTGCCAGGATGAAATTACTCATGGAGAATCTTCGAGCCATGGATTCCACCTTAATGGGATTCACAGGCGACGTTGTTGTTCCGGAAGGAATCGTCACCCTGACGGTCCGTGCGGAAACCTGGCCCCTTGTGACTATGGTACAGACCAATTTCCTAGTAACCGACCTCAGATCCCCATACAACGCCATATTCGGCAGGCCTGGTTTAATATCCCTCAAGGCAGTTGTCTCTATCCCGCATCTGTCTATGAAATTCCCCACCGAACAAGGAATTGGAGTTGTTCGAGGAAGTCAAGTCATGGCTCGGCAATGCTTTGTTACGAGCCTTCAGTCTAGAATGCCGGAGGTTGATGGGCTAGA
>UESW01004445.1:106028-126599 GCA_900491605.1 Calamus simplicifolius | reverse complement strand
GATGGGGGCTTCCAAGAGATAAGACCGTAGAATGGTGCGCTGCCGAAACAGCAGGGGAGTCCCAGTGACTAGATCTGTCCAAGTGAATAGCATAATGTGAACAGTAAAACTCCGTAGCAAAAGAGACGGCTGTACGGGTGACCACCTGAGACGAGACCGTCTCCTCAGCAAAGACAATCCGTTATGGGTCAGCCAAATGTGATGAGCCAGATAAGCAGAAAGGACACTATGAGGCCAGGGACCTCGCTGAGCAGACAGACAAATGGCATGCAGTAAAGATAGCCATGTGGGCCCCTCCTCTGGAATCCATGGGGTAAAATGAAGCTGCTGCCAAATCCTTGACGCACGAGAACATGTGAGAATGGCGTGCTTAACCGTCTCATCCTGAAGGCCACAAATCGGACAAAGAGACAAATAGGGAGACCGCGGCCAACCAGAAGAGAGCATGTAGGAAGCCGGTCCCATACAAGCTTCCACAAAAAGAGCTGAATTTAGGATGGATGGGAAAACGCCAAATCCAAGCAACATCATCCAGGCCCAAAATCCGAGGCCGAAAGCGGTCAACAAGGTCGCTGGAAGGGGCACGAGGGAGGCAAGATCGACCCCAAAGTCTGGTATCAGTAACAGCAGAGGAAGCAAGAGAATGGCAAGAATCCTGTGCGCTAATTCCGCCCAAAAAATCGGGAGACCGAAGGGACATGCCAAACCGAACTATCGTGACAAATCAAAGCAGACATGCAAAGATAGATCAACATCAGAGCTGAAGAAGGATAGCCATCGGGATAGAGAAAGGTCAGTTATCCAGCTATCCTAAGTAACATTAATAGAAGTACCATCCCCAATTATCCAGTGGATATTAGACATGATAGTAGGGGCATAATGGTAGATCGATCTCTAGAAGAAGGAACACCTCTGGAAGGACGAAAGTCTGAATCAGAAGTCCAAGCACCATATCTGCCTCGCATGACAGAGCTCCAAAAACAATCAGGATCCATAATGAATATAGAAGCATACCTAGCGAAAAGAGCCTCTCTGCGAACCGCTAAAGACTGAATCCCCAGACTATCCTCTCTAGTAGGCAAACAAATGATATTCAGGAAAGAAGATGAATACCATGACCCTCTTGCATCGAAGCCAGAGGAAATCGTGAAAACGATGCTCTATCGCGAAGACAGATAGATGGAACCAAGGCATTGGACAACAAGTAGAGGGAAAGAGATGTAAGGATAGACCAAAGCAATGTAATGTGTCCCATCATAAAGAGACCAGAGACCTGCCAACGATCCTATTGATCAGAAATCCGACGGCCAAGGTCCTCAAAATCTAGCTGATGGGGACAACGCCCCGTAATGGGAATCCCAAGGTAAGATAGACGGTCAGAGCAAGTCGAGATCTTGATTGAAAGGAAAGATTTTAATCAGATGATAATTACTAATCCAGGAATGCTACCAGCAGGCAGAGGAGTTTTTTTTTTTCCTTTTTTTTTTTTTGGCCAACAGGAACTTTAGAAGGGCATGAGCATTCTCAAAGCATGAAAGAATAAAAAAAATTTAAAAAATAAAATTGATATAGTTTTTTTTAAAAAAAATATTTTTACTTAATATTTCTTAATTATGGGATATCTATAATTTTCTTTTTCAATTAAAAATTTTTGAAATCAATCTTATAATTATGATTTCGCTTATAATTGATGCCTACCATCTAATTCTAGGGTTAAAGTAAATAAAGAAGCGAAACTGTTACATGACTGCTAAAGTCATCGAATCTTTTTATTCATAAGTTTGCTTCTAAGTTTAAATTAAATTTAAAATGAGCTAAAATTATGTTAACCTCATTTTGTTTGGATTTAAGCAAGATAGAACCAAATGAGTTCATTGGTTCAAGTTTAAATCAATTCTAATTGGCTCTAATTGGTTTGAATTGGATGTCTAGTTGAATAGCTCAAACTTAAATGGAATAGGATAGATTTGGGGCCTATTTTGATCGAATCAGTTTCTTGATTAGACTAAGCTAAGGAATCTAAATAAAGAAGATAATTTTTTCTTCATGGAAATCCTCTTCCTCTCGACGACCTTTTCTTGACCGAGCACAGTAATCCTCATCGATAGCCACTGATGGTAATGACCGGCAATGGCAACCTTTGCTGTGGTGGCAACGTGCTAGGAGTACGGTGGCGACCGAATATAAACCAACCAGCGATAACCATGATTGGTTTCAAGATGTCAAAACACATCGGCCAAATGGCTATCAACTAGTATCACCTGATATGGGCCCGTTAACGCCCATGAGCGGCACTGTAATCTGGAACGACCTTCTCAAATTAGAGAAGAAAACGCGATATTCAGTTCCTCAATCTGTTAAAGGGGACGTTCGGATCTTAGCGGCCTTTCCGACTCCGACGGTAACGGCTCCGGACTCCTAGCGCGGATCCATCCTGACCCTCTTCTCAAAAAGGAAGGAAAAAAGGCTTTCTGGTGGGGGGGGGGGAAGACGGAGAGCCATCCACGGCCAGCTCGCCACCGGCGCCCGCATCCTCGGCGTCCACGTCTGGGAGGACCGCCCCCCCATCCTCCGCGATGGGCGCGCAGTTCTCCAAGCCAGTCGAGCGCCGGAAGACCATCGCTACCGTGAAGGAGATCGTCATGAAGTGAATGGGCAAGAAACTCCAGGAAAGCTCCCTCTCTGAGGTCTTCTTCCACCGAAGGATCAACCACCCTAACATCATCACCCTCCACAACTTCATCCAGGCCTCTGGGAGAATATATCTCATATTGGAGTACTGCAGAGGTGGTGATCTATCCAAGCATACACAGCGTCATGAAAAAGTTCCAGAAGCAGAGGAAGCCCAGGGCACAAGGTAGCAATGCCCCTGAAGCTGGCAGCGATCGCCTTGATCCTCGTCGCCAGCATCGTCGGGGTGCACGCATACGCCGCGGTGCATGTCGGTACGGACGGCAGAGGCGAGTCTTCGCAAGTGCGGCACGTCGTCGGGTCGCAGGAAAGAAGATCTCCTCCCATGAAGAGGTCCGAGCCTTCCTCTTCCGAAGTCTCCTCTCTTGGTTCCCGGCGTCGCTGGCTGTGGTGGAAGGTCTGGCCCCTGGACGCTCCACCGGGAAGAGGTCCCAAGCCTGTAGGCGCCCTCTTCTCCAAACGAGAAGGCATGCCCCCTCCTCCTCAACGTTCTTCTCCGTCCTTTCTCAAGAGTTTCTCGGCTGCACGTTCAGAAGAGAAGTCAGGAAGGGCTAATCCAAGTTCCTGGTCGACCGAAGGGAGACTACTATCGTTACCTGGCGGAGTTCAAGACTGGCAATGAGAGGAAAGAGACTGCAGATCAGCCCCTCAAGGCCTATCAGACGGCTTCCAATACAGCTGAGGCAGATCTGTCTCCCACGCACCCAATTCGACTGGGTTTGGCATTGAACTTCTCCGTCTTTTATTATGAGATTGTGAACTCACCCGAAAGGACCTGCTACTTGGCCAAGCAATGAGTCGATGTGCTGCATCAGCAGCACCTACCATCTCTGTAACCCAAGAGCTTGCAAGGCACAGAGACATACTGCATGAATTCACACAGACTCCCATTGGCCTCAGGAGGCCGACGTCTCCCTCGGCTCTGCTCAGCACGAAGCAGTGGATATCACCAACTATCCTGAACAGCCCCCAGCTCCACTTCTTCCGGTCATCCCATGTAGATCTGCACCCCGGCCCTGACTTCGTCGGCCACGATCCTCCGCTCCCGACTTTCTCATTAGCCGGCCTCATCCAAGTACGTTACATGCTTGAGATTGCATACACGTAATAGGGCTTCGGCATAGGGGAAAGAGACCATGAAGTCTCCCACAAAGGCCTCACAGTAAGCCATCCCCAGCTTCCAGCCGAGCTCCTCTCAAAGCTCCCTCGGCTGGATGGCTGTCCTGGTATTCTCCCATCACTTGCCAGCACTTCATACATGCAGCATTACTCTGGAGAGCAAAATAAGAGGCTACGCGACTGTTTCTAACCCTACATGAAAGGAAGATATCTCTCTCCCTCTCTCTAAAATATTACTTGATTATAAAACTCATGTTCTACAGACCACTGACTTGAGCGTCGGAGGGTCCCTGCCAGAACTACCGGCCCGAAATTTTTTGCAGGCTTTCAGAGGAAGAAGGCGACCTCCTCGTGTTTCTGAAGGCCCATGGAGACCTCAGTTCATCCAACGCTCATCACAAGTGATTTGGCCGCAACATCACTCTCACTGGCGATGATCCTCAAGTTTTCAATACTTTTGATGTACCTTTTATACTAATTATTAGATCCAATTAAGGATCCTAATAATGGAATTAATTTGGAACAAAGTGGAATAGGGGATATAGACCAAAACAGAGGTTTCTAACCTGGCAACCTAATGTTAATCAATTAACGCTAACAACTTTTAGAGATATTAGATGAAGAAGAGGTCTTCAGCAAATCCTCTCCAACCTTGATCTACTTAATTAAAGATTCTGATGATCAATTAAATGAGCCTAACTAGGTCTAAATAAAGAATATATTAACAAAAAAAAAAAAAAACAAGGACATCGCTATGAAATTACTTTAATGTTTATCCCACTATCGCATGGCTTTAACAATGGTACCTGTTGCTGGTTCCCGAAGCTCTCTTAGTTGAATGGAGCTTCCTTCAATGGCATCATCACCCCAGGTGGGGACGGAGCTTTGACCACTTAAACATGAAAGAAAGAGGAAGAGAATGAGAGAGAGATGGTGAAATGGGTTGGGGTTTCGAAGAGGAGCTCGATCTATTTATAAGTAGAACTCCTTCGTAGGGTGTTACATTGGGACAAAGATCTAGTTTAAAATAAAGAACAAAGTTTATTTATTCTTAAACAAAGAACAATCTGGTTTAATGCTAAGCCGTTTTAAATCTAATATAATCCGATTTATTTTAATATGGCTAATGCTTCCAAGAGGATCAGAAGCTCCACCTTTGGTCCAACATTTCTATCAGCAATGAAATAAAGAGTAACGAATGAATCAGAGAGATCTTAAGGACCCAAGAGGCAAAATCATTATCTCAACTCTAAATTGACCCTTTAGTGCTTACGTAATAGTCATGTGACCGCTCCTTCATTTATTTTAACTCCAAAATTAGATGATGGGATCAATTGCAACTGCAGTTAAAATTATGAGGTTAATTGTAAGAATTTTTAGTTTAGGAAGAATATTGCAGGCACCCTATAGTTAAGGGGAACTAAGTGAAATTAACATGAAAAAAAAAATTCCTTAGGTACTGTTTGATACATGGGATAAGAGGGGATATCTCTCAGATATTCTCTTTTATCCCCAAAAACTGTAGTTGCAGAAGTTATCTCTGAAAAAGATTAACCAGAGGGGATAACCCATGTTTAACCATGGGTTATCCCCTGAAGTTATTCCCCAAGGACCCCAGGAATAGCTGAAAATCCCTTCAGCTATCCCCTGAGGGCATAGTTGGCATTATAAAAATTTTTTATAACCCTAGGATCTCTTTCGTCTGCCTCCCGTTCGAGCAGCATCGCCCTTCTCCCGTCTTCTAAGCTCTACTCCCATCTTTCGTTCTCTGCTCCCATCTTCCGATCTCTGCTCCCAAACTCATGGACATTGAATCCTGGATTTTCGAAGGCTATTCCGTCTTCCGATCTCTGCTCCTGTCTTCCGATCTCTGCTCCTGAATAGTGGTCGCTGAACGCTAGATTTTCGATTTGTGCTCCCATCTTCCAATCTCTGCTCTCATCTCTCGGAACTTGTCTTAGGTAAGTTCTTTTCCCTTTTTTTTTCTTCTATCCGACTCGATCTCAAGTTAGGGTTCGAAGACCTATTTTGATATCTGTCCCTGTTTTTGTTCTGGGTATGAAGATTATGGATGTGTATTTTTTCATTGGAATAGAATAAAGTTCTAAACGCTAATTGATTTTTTTAGTCGGTCTCCTCTTGGTCACCGGCTCTCTCATCCCTCATCGGTCTCCTCTTCCTCTTCGGAAGCAGTCTTTCCTCTTCTAGCGCATGTATTTTTTTTTACTCGCATATTTATCGTTGTATTGTTTTCTTTTGTTTTTTGGCGATGATAAGAGATTTTTAGGGTTTCATTTGATGATTTTGAGAATTTTTGAAAGCAAGATAAGCTTCTTGTTTGAATCTCGAATCCCTCCGATCCGGACAATAATTTTTTTTATACACATGCGAGATTAAATCCAGTCTTGACTCACCTGGATCTGATCCCTGTGATTTTTCGGGCCCTTCTTAGCTAGAACAATCTTATGCTATTGTCTTGTTTTGTTTTTTCAATTGCTTTATTGCTGTTATGAGATGATTTTTGTTGGGTTTTGATATGATGATAGCAAACGCACTCTGTCCCAAAACTCGCATCAAACCCATTTTTTGAGGCAATTTCTTCGTTTGCGAGAGCGATCGAGTTTGCAGCGTTCCGCCAAAACTCGTCCGCAAGGGAGCCGATGGTAGTGATCTTGCGGAGGTTGGTCGGATCACAATTTTTTTTTAAAAAAAATGTTTTATAATTTAATTTTGTAAGGATTTCTCTTTCTAGATTTTTATTTATCTTTTTAGTGATTTTGAGTTCCATTTTTCTTCCATTTTCTATCTTACAATATTGTAGGAATAATATTTTTCGGTTGATGTGAAGAAAGTATCCATTTGTATATGTGATAATTAATTTTTTACTCTCTTGATAAGTTCTTAAGAAGAAGATATGGATGCCTGATTTTCGCTGGGATCCATCTCGGTAGACATCGAGGCTAAAGGGAGGTGAGGATGTGAAGGGATTACGATTTTCATTCTTAAACCGATGGAAATGATATTGATAAAATGATTTTATCATCAAGAAAATAATAATATGAGGATATATGCTGCTTCACGCTAGTAAGATATGATGTTTATACGTTCTTTATTTTTATCTGTTTGTCGTATGCATCATACACAACCATTAGCATAACTATTTTTTGCCTTTTGTACCTCATCAAATAATTAGGCACACAAAAGAAGAACCATGGTTGGCACTTCCAAGAGCGGTGATACAGAATCATCTCGTGCTAGGGTCACTAACTGGACCGATGAAGAGGATAAAATCTTGTCAAGATTACTAAAGGAGGAGTTTCTTAGGGGTGGTACATCCGGAAACACATTTACCAAGCCCGCTCTCCTTAGGGTTCTTGAACGGTTCAATATAGAGGCTAAAACCAAATACACCGTTCAGAATATGCAAAATAGAATGAAGAATTTGAGAAAAATTTTCGTCGATATCATTACTTGGCGACTTTGTCTAGTTGCGGTTGGGATCCAGAGAGACAAATCCCTGCCAATACTGATGAACAGTGGGACAGTGTGATCTCGGTAAGCTAATCAGTCGATGTTCCTTAGAATTGCAATAACTTTGAATAAATTGAAGCTAATTTTCTATTTGGATGTATACTAGGTCAATAGGGAACTGATACACTATAGGAACAAGCCTTTTGCACCATACGAGGATATGCTCATTTGGTATGGAAAGCAAGTTGCTACTGGTGCAGGGGCTGCGATGCGCATTGATGCAACACCTCTGCAAGCAATTCCAGCACTCGAATCATCTGACATTCCAAATTTTAGGACTCCTGCCCCTCTTTTAGTTACTCATTCAGATGACTGCTACTTTAATGAACCGAATTTACATATGACACTGACAATGATGCGATCCATGTAGATCTTGAGGGAGGAGGGGAGTCCAATGATCCTGTCGTTTCTCCTAGACATGGCATGGATGATATTGGACCTTCACCAACCCCACAATATCAATCAGACAACCCTGCTGTTAATCATAGTGAATCGGCCTCTAATGGTGCAGCATCCTCTCAAGGCAAGAGGTCGCGTTAGGATACAATGCCCACAACACAACGACGTAGACGATTTGGAGGGATAGACAAGTTTGAAATCTTAGAGGATTTGAGGCGCCAATCCACCCAACGTTTGGAGTTCTCGGAAGAAGCCATACAATTGTCGAGAAAAATGTTGGCTGTCACACTAGAGAAGGCCGAAAAGGAAGCTTCCTGTGTATGGATAAGTGCATGCCGAAGCTTTTTAGCTTACATTTAGTGGTGGATAACTTCACAGTTATGTCTAACATCTTGTGTCAATCCTTTGAGACTCGTCAATTATTCATGATGTTAGACGCAGAGCAAATGAAAAGTTTTGTCAACTATCACTTGAATAAACATCGTGGTATTTGATGTTGTTGTTCACCCATTTTTGTGATATGTAATGATATTATTTGCTTTGAAAGTTTGATGAAACATTTGTCTTACATGTTAGGTGTAATTCTAATATCATGGAAATGCTTTATTTAATGTTCAATGTAGCACTAAATTCTTGTGGCAGTGATAGTTGTTTAATTTTTCCAATTTAATGTAACAATGTGTTCTTGTGCCAGTGTTCCGTGTTTATGTAGCTGGTGTCTTTTGCAATTGACATGGAAAGCCATCAATTTGATTTACTAATGCAAACATTGAATGGCATGCTGCTTGATGATGACATTATGATCAAATTGTTGGATGAGTTAATGGAAACGGATGAAGAGAATTCGTGTCCTCAAAGGGTTCCATGCCATACTCATGAATTCAGCGGTGCAAACATTATTCGAGACATATTGAATGGCCATTATGACCATTGCTACCGGTACTTGAGAATGAACACAGCGATGTTTCGGATTCTTAAAGAGAAAGTTGTTGTCATTGGGTCGCTAAAATCGGGTCGGACGGTTGAAATTGACGAGCAACTGGCAATATTTTTGTTATATCTAGGACATGGTCAATCAAATAGGATTATTCAAGAGACCTACCAGCACTCGGGAGAGACGATAAGTAGGTACTTCCATAAGGTTATGGATGCCGTACTGCGTTTGCAGGATGAGTTCATTCAACTCCCATCAAATGATTTATCGGTTCATCCAAAGATAAGAGATAATCGATGTTTCTATCCATTCTTCAAGGTAACAATCGAACATTCTCCATGGAAATTTGCATCAATTGGATTTCATAAGCTTTGCTTAAACATTTTTTGGATTGTAGGATGCAATTGGTGCAATAGATGGCACACATATAGAGGTTATTCTACCCAAGGTGGATCAACCTCGTTTCTGCAATCGAAAGAATACTATATCTCAGAATGTCATGGCTGTTGTATCTTTTGACTATATGTTTATGTTTGTCTATGTTGGTTGGAAAGGATCGGCAGCGGATATGAGAGTTTTGAGGTGGTGCTGTGACCATGGTGGATTTACAGTCCCAGAAGGTAAGGTTTTCAAATTATAACCATTTCCCCGAAAAGTTTTAGGTTTGTTTACGCGTGTTTAGTGTCAATTTATGTAGGAAAGTTTTACTTGGTTGACTCGGGCTATGCTAATACAGATCAATTTTTGGCACCGTATGGGGTACTAGGTATCATCTTAGTACCTTTCATACATCTCCTTCCGGTCGGCGAAATTATGAGAACCATAAGGATCTTTACAACCATAGGCACGCACAATTGCGTAACTGCGTGGAAAAGGATTTTGGGATTCTAAAAAAAAGATTCAAGATTCTTCGATCGCCATTGCCTTACGGTTCGAAGTTCAAAAAAAAATCATTTTGGCTTGCTGCATCATACATAATTTTATCAGACGCACTCAAGGGAACGATAAGTATTTCAATGCCAATGATATTGATGCCTCTCCGGATGACAGTGAGCAATTAATTTTCAACCCCATTAGTCAAGATGAATCAAGGAGGGGTGAGGTTAAGAGGGATTGTATTACCAATGCGATGTGGCATCAATTTACATCTAGAAGTATGATTATTTTTAAAAATTGTTCCTTTCTTGCAATTACAGTGATTGCATGCTATATATGATAATGGTGCCATGTTAATCTCTACAGGATCATCCACAATGGACGGAGGTCCTAGCGAATAATAGGATTACTTTTATTTGCTCCCTTGTCCTCATAATGTCGTTCTATGTTGTATTCAATGGATGCAAAAGAGGAATTATTAGAGATTGGCATGATTGCAAGGCATTGGTCGATGGCTTTCCGAATAATGAACACAAAAAGTACAATACATGGCATGAAGCCCAAGCCGCATTTCTTGACGATGCTATACACCTAAATTTGGGAAATACCAAAGGACATGCCGAGAGACCCTCCAGTGAGGATGCAGTTAATGCAGCAAGATCCACCAATTACAGAGAATAGGGGTGGAATGAGAGCTATGTCACTGATCCTATATGGGAACTTCCTTTTCATTTCAGGATTTCTTATTGGATTTGCTCTTTGTCGTTTCATGATGTGAAGTCTTGTTGTTATTGTTTGAACTCGTATGTCCTAGATGATAATGGCACATTTTTATTTCGACTTTTTGTTTATGGACTTATATATTTTTCATGTCCTGACTTTATGCTTTTAGCGATACCGTTTGATGAATTTTCTATATGCAGGTCGATAATTTTGGCATGTGTGGGCTATGATTAGTTATGAGCCTGTTCAATTCAATTCGACAATGATGATAGGGACTTCTCATTAATTTGGATGGTAATTTTATGTGCTGTGCTATCATGACTTGGAGGGCATTTTAGAATGCAACCGTTATGAAGCATATATTTGAGACTCTATATAAGCCAAGGCCAAGATGTGTAGGCTGTGGACTCATAACTTGGATGGCATTTCTAAATGCAACCGTTGTGATGCATATGTCTATCTGAGCCAACTCAATCTAAATGCAGGATGCCAATGTGGCTATGTATCGAGGGAACCGAAACCATGTTGTTGTTGCTGTTGCTATTCGACAATGATGATAGGGACTTATTTTTTACTATGCTCAATGTGTGTGTTGTGAAATCATAACTTGGAGGGCATTTCTAAATGCAACCGTTGTGTTCCATATGTTTGACACCCTATCTGAGACAAGGGCCATGATGTTAGGCATTTTCTTTCTATTTCCTGACTCGAATGCCTTTCTGAGCCAACTAAATCTATGTCCCTTTCAATCTGACTTTTGTTTCTCTTTATGGTTTTGCTGTTCATTCTGATATGTGAAGAGCTTAACACCGTTGAAAATGTGAATGCCAACCTATTCAACATGATTTTCTTAGACTGGTAAGGCATATTCTTTTCCATTTTGCTTCATGTTACAGGTATGCTTCACTGTATTTGGACATTTATTAGTTAATTCGAATGTTCTCTTTTGATATCTGTTTTGCTATAGCAGAAGTTATTTGTTAGTTACAGTGGCACAAGATTATGCTGCTAAAGGAGTTCAGGCCTATATCGTTCACATTGCTGGTTTGCTGGCCAGAATATTTATCTTGCAAAACCAAGTTTTTCACTTTTCTTTGCCTTGTATGAGGATCATTATTCTTTATGATAATGTTGACTCGAATATAAATATTTATCTTGTGGCTTTTCTCGTCCTGACAGAAGGTCCTATTTATATGCACAAGATCTCACAGTGCATTCTTAAGTCTCTTTAGTCTTTGCCTTGCTGACCTTTTTGTCTTGTATTTGCGTTCAGGCAGCTAAAGAGTTTGAAAATGAATTTAAAAAGGATGATGAAGATGCTAGCAAGCCCACTCTTTCAGCTGAGAGTCCTAAAGCTCTTAGCAGTGAAGATGAGAAAAAAGAACTGGATGCTTCAGGCACCAAAGTGATCTAATGAAATGGGAGCTTGAACCTTCTGTTGTTAAAGCTTGTTTGTAGCTTCAAATTGGATCAACAAGTTGTATTAAGTTTCTTTTTCTTTAATAAAAAATAGATTAAATTTTCTCATGCAGCAGACGTGGAGCTGCATATAAATGGAGAGCTGAGTTTCTTGTATTTATTGAGACATTTTATGCATAGAGTTTCCATAGTATTCAATATGTTGTCAAATTTAAACTAACACCATTGACTATATAATCAAAATTAGATACAAGCTGTAAGTACTACTGATTGTTTTCTCATAAAGTAACAGCCTCAATATGTTTATCCAAAATGTTCGTATACTTATTCAATTGTTAATCCTTCATTGACCGCTATCTGCTCTGAATAAAAACATAATTGTAAGAAATCATAATAGATCTTATAATTATAATTCATTATACTCTCCAAAGTAGGTCTTATCGCTGCAAGCTTAGGCTTATTAGCCAAAACTGATAGGCCATGTCTACATTTACTGTGAAATTCATATGCTTCAGTTGCAAGTTAACAAGTGAACGAAATAACAACAAGATCACTTGCTTCAAAGATCAGCTTGCTGCATTTTGCCACATTGGGGACACCATAATCTAGACTTGTGATCCAGCTTGAAGCATGTATATTCACAGGTTTGCAAGCTGAACTCATGTCAAAAACTTTGGATATGTATCAATTCATTGATTAATGGAGCATAACACCATAAAGAGACCTATCCACCTCCTTTCTTTCAAACCACTCTACCATATTACCACAGCAAAACTCAGTGCTGTCACCTTCGGCCATCAATATTCAAAGAAATTAAGTTTACTATTATAAAAGAATTATTCTTCATCCAAAATTTCCAAGAAAGAGCCCTAATCAATCAAAATTTAAGCAAACACAAGCCATTATAATTCCTTGCAATTTCAAAATTCCGGATTTTATCAGAAGCGTCATTGTCCTCTACACCAAGTGGATTTTCGATTACAAATCAAGAACAGTAACCATCCAACTGGACTGGACTACTTAGCTAGGAAAGAAAGGGGAAAAGGTTCTTAGGATTTCCAAGATTTGAAAGCGACCAAGAAGAGGACCTGGGTGTCGATACCAAAGAGAGTGAACAGGGGAACGTCTAGGAGGAGAAGAGTGCCACCCTTCTTCACGAGGTCCAGGGCAGTTTCTCTATCCATCTGAAGACTCGTAGCCATGGCGGTCGTCGCTCTTGCTCTACGTCGTCGAGGCCAAGGTCTGGACCCACAGCGGCCGGATCGCCGCTGTCATCTTCATCCAGGACGAGGATTCCGGCTCCCCGATCGACGACCCTCATCGGATCCTCCGCGAACTCCCTGACCGCCTCCGCCAGGCGACCGCGACGACCGGAGTCTCTCTCTCTCTCCCTCTCTCAGCAGAAGTTTGTTGGGGGTAGTTTGGGGTTTAAAAAAAAATTGGGGATATCCTCTCTTTATCCCTTCAATCAAATACAACAAAAGGGATAACAAAAAGTTGTTCCCTGAAAAAGTTATTGTTGCATTTGATACTTTTTCTGGGATAATCAGAGTATATCCATAGGGATATCCCCTGAAAAAACACTATCCTGTACATTTATCCAGGATAGTGTTTTTGGAATCAAACACAGCCTTAGAGTTTCTCTCTTGTTAAATATGCCAACTCATTAAAATTAGTTCTGATCTCAAACTTTTCTTAATAAATGGTGAAACTTTTTGCATCTCTAGGTCCAAACAGTATGCAAGTTAGATGGCTAACTACTTAAATTAAATAAATCTTAATAGACCAAATGCTCTTCAAGAAAAGAGCATTTGAGGAGCAAGAAATATATGACTCTTTTCTTGATTCACATAGAAGGCATTTAAAACTATCCATCAAATATTTTTTTAAGCAAGCATCTAACCGATATGAAGCCTATTTTTAAGAGCAAACCAAATAAAAACATTGAAATCACTTTATTGCATGGGCAAAGAATACTCTCCAAATTGATTAACTTATGGAAAAACTATAGAAACAAAGTCATTTCTAGTGAGCTTGTAAATAGTTTTGCCAGTAATTTTTAAAGACCTTAAGATAGAGAAGAAATTGAGTAGCTAGGGGTAAGCAATAGGTTAGGATAACTTAAGAACTAATACGAATCTAGTCCAATAAACCCTAAACCCGATCCAATAAAGTTGAGTATCAAAGATAGAAATTAGCACATCATATATACCTTATGAATTATCTATCATCTCTATTAGCAAACTTTAAATGTTGGATTAGCTAACAAATACTATATATTTTCTTATTATTTAACATAACTAAGAGGGAAAAAATTAGCCATTAGATATCCGGCATGTTGAAAGAAAAAAAAGAAAAATAGTTTTCTCCTAAAATTGACTCGGAACTAATTTGATTTGATCAAGTTGGTTCTAGTTCAATATAGAGTCTAAAATCTTAAAATTGATCATGATTAGATTGGTTCTAAATCTTAGCATGAAAAACTGACTCATGAACATCCCTATGAGCAATTTTTCAAATTGATCAAACTCTTGTAAGGAGAGAGGACTAAGCAATCTAATATTTTAGCAAAAAAGTCTCCATGGAGATATCAAGCCTGATTGCTTTACAGCCCAATAGTAAAATAAAGAAGATAGTGCAACTTGGCTGATCCAAAAAATCTCTTCATTACACTACCTAAAAGAAGTTAACTCCAAAAGATTCTTTAACTTTCTTTAAATATTGGAGAAGAGAAAAAGGATAGATTATTTGTCTCTCATACCAAATTTTGTATATACATGCAACATACATAGAAAGATCTTAAGTACCTCACCCTATATGGCCATGTTGACACAATGTAGGGTGCTCCCTATTTGATGTTGGTTGAGGTGGGAGTGAAGTTATTTATCTTAATGATGGAAGGGATCAATAAAAGTAGATTTTAGTTATTCATCTTGCCTATAACCCAATGATCTTATTCCATAGATTAATTAAGAAAATAAATAAATAAAGTAATTGAGAAAAATAAAATGCATCATTTATTGAATATTAGTAATATGCAATATACCATACATCTTCTGTCACATGAATCTTATATAGAATTAGAATTCAAGCTGATCTCTTAAAAGTAATAAGATATCTATTGGTGTCCAAAATTGGTATTTATGCACAATAGACGAGATGTATCTGCTCACGCATGGCAAAGCACCTTTCCAACCAATACATTTATTTTTGCATCTAAGGGCATGTTTGACAAAAGTTTTTTTTGAGAAAAAATAAAGGAGAGATATTAGGATACTTCTGTTTAGAAGTTTTTTAAGTGAAAAAAAAGGTTCGAACGACTTTCCAATATCCTCCTAAACCTCTTAATAGCAACAATTTTAGCCCTTCAAATTGAGGGTTTGCAAAGGTCAGGTTTACTTTTCATCATTTAACAAAATAAAAGTAAGATTCAAAACTCTCCTTTCATTTTTATATTTTATGAATTTTCAAATAACGAAGAGGTTTCAACCTTAACTTTTATCTTCATTTCTTTTATATTTTTTTACTTTAGAAACTTTTCCTTTCTTTTTCCCTCTATCTCCCAAACATAGTGAAGATTAGGCTTTTCCCTCTAACTCCCAAATATAGTGAACATTAGGAGGCCTCAGAGTTTTCCTCCAAAAAAAACTCTTCAACGCTCAATTTAGCCAAGAATAGATTAGGAGAAAGTTTGAAGGCTCTTGGACAAGTTATCTAGGACTCAAGCAAAGAATAAAATGCCTATTTATCTTGGATAATTAGGCCTAATTTTATTGACATTTGAAAAAGTTATAACAAAAATTGAAGTCTTACATTGAACAATTATCATAGATCTTGATTCTAAAAGTAGTAATATTCTGAAAGGAATATTTCTATAATAATTACCCTTATCTTATGCAAGGAGAGTTCTAATTAAACTTAGATTGATCAGCCATCATGAAAGAAACTCTCTTTTATTAAAGTTTTCTCTCTTTATGTTAGTATTTGACTCAACCATTATCATCATAGGATCTTTTAGCCAAGCCAGACCTTATCATCATTTATTGTTAACTTCACTAGCCGTTTAAACTTCAAGCATGAGCTAGTTGAATCTCTACTTCATGAGTCATTGAACTTACATATACAGTAGATTGAACTTCACTCTATGTACAGAATTAGAGTTGCATTGTTGATGACTAAAAAAAATCTTCTTCTATTAGGAAAGACTTGGATTTTAAAAATTTTAAAATATGATTATTACACTGAGAACTCCATAGATATGTAATATAAGGTGGAAGTCAATTGGCATCTAATATTATCGTCATAGTATTAGATGTGTTAGGAGAGCATTTAAAGTCATTTTCATGCTCTGATAATGAAAGAAAAGATGCTTATTGCTGAAATAACTTCCCTTAGGTAGTTTTGTTGCATAAATAAATTTTTCCTAGATAGTTTTTCTCATGAAAAACTGCCTCTTGATGGTTAAGTAAAAACGATCTCTAAGAGGTCAGACCTCAAAGATGTGTGACAATTGGCCAACGGTGATTAATTATAAATTTTGATGACGCCAAGTCACTTTCTTCAAGTGCCGAAAAAATGGACGTCCTCCTCACCGGACTCCTGTAAGAAAAGTCTTCGGAGACTGGATGCTCCGGTGGGGACCCTCCGACGCTCAAGTCAGTCACTTGGGAATAGATGAAAACTGTCTAGCCGAAGGAAACTAAACAGTTAGGCTTAACTAGTAGAAAAGAGCTAGAAAAACCAGAGTTCATCCTCCCTACTTACGGCATGGGTGTATGCTTTATACTTGTTCGAAGATCCCCATTCTGTTCCCGATGATTGCTGATTTTCAGGAGTCCAGTTCGATAACAGACAAAATATGAGGCTGACAATGACAGATCGTACTATCACCGTACATGCTGGAGGTGTCTCGCGTCATTGATCAGCATGGCCTCACAGGTGTCTTGCATCTGGAGCTATATCTGGTGCGCGCCATCGCTGGATATAACCATGCATAGTAGCGGGCATGTGGTGGACCGTACGCTGCAACGGGGTATGGTCGTGCACAGTGACAGACACACAATGGACCATACGCCATTATGAGGCATGGTCACACCCTGCTACAGATGTGCGGCGGATCGTATGGGCATGCCAGGTGGCCCAGAGCGGGTCGGATCGTGCGCTGGGGGTCGATGTACTGTTCATATGGCCCGAGACCAAGAGGGGGTCTCAGGGGTTGAGATACTGTTCATGTAGCCTGAGACCGAGAGGGGGTCTCAGGGGTTGAGATACTGTTCATGTGGCCCGAGACCGAGAGGGGGTCTCGGGGGTTGAGATACTGTTCATGTGGCCCGAGACCCGAGAGGGGGTCTCGGGGGTTGAGATACTGTTCATGTAGCCCGAGACCGAGGGGGGGTCTCGGGGGTTGAGATACTATTCATGTGGCCCGAGACTGAGAGGGGGTTTTGAGGGTTAAGATACTGTTCATGTGGCCGAGACCGAGAGGGGTCTCAGGGGCTGAGATGCTGTTCATGTGGCCCGAGACTGAGAGGGGGTCTCGGGGGTTGAGATGTTGTTCATGCGGCCCGAGACTGAGAGGGGGTCTCGGGGTGTTGAGAGAGCCTCTATTAGTCGCCGTTATCATTGTCGTTTATTCCGACGGTGTTGGATCAGCCATATCAGATGCCCCCTCACCCCTGAGACGGAGTTGGCCCACCCCAATAAGGCAAAAGGGGTGTCACCCCCCAAGTGGTTGATCCCTGCCCATCGCGAACCGCCTCCGGACACGTGCCTATGGGCACTGCGATGATTTTATACGGGCAGTGTGGGGATGTGAAAAGGCAGCCAATACTGTCCACCCAATTTACGGCGATCGTCCTTGATGCAAGGTTGATCCATCGGAGTCCGTGAGGAAAGTCGTGCCATCATTACCCATCATAGCGGCGATGTTGAGAAATTTGGGAAATTGTATTTACCCCAACTTTATTGATTTTGATGATTTTCAAAAGCCATGAGTATTTTAAAGGAAATAATGAGTTTATTAATCAAAAAACCTTGAGCTTATTCTAAATGAAAGCAATGGACTCTCAATGTTTAAATTCACTGAGTTTTGAATCAATTTGAAAAAGAAGTTTCAAGCTCTACATTTAAGATTTCAAAAAGGAATTTTTACATGTTATATTTCAATCAATAATTTCTTGAAACATGTCTTGAATTCATGCTTAATGTCATATTTATTGTATTCAAGTCAAAATATTATTTAAAATTATTCTGGGATGAATTTCAAAGTCAATCAGAAAAATATCTGATTTTTGATACGTTCCGGAGCCGACTCTAGAGTTTCAGAGTCGACTCCTGTAAGAAACTGAATTTCTGATTTTCTCGAGTCGACCCTTGGATTTCAAGAGTCGACCCCTGACTCTGTGCGAGCCGACTCCTGTCTGTGCGAGCCGACTCTGCTCAAACAACAAAAACCATATTTTTTGAGCACTTCTCGAGTCGACTCCCCATTTTTCTCGAGTCGACCCCGACTTTCGGGAGCCGACACTTTGGTTTTTCGCGAGTCGACCCTCTAACGTTTAAAATGTTTCTATTTTTAGTAATCGACTTCGAGCCGACTCCCACAAAGCTCGAGTCGACTCCGCAAAATCTGGGCGCGATTTTTCACATGACACATCAGCCCCAACGGTAAGATTTTCAAATAACGGCTATATTTCTGTGTTTCTAACGAATATATTTTTGCAGAATCTATAAATAGAGGAGCTCTTTTCAAATCAAATCAATCAATAGATATCAAAAAGAGAGAAAAGAAAATCTTTTCAAAAAGAGGGAAAAACAAGCTTCATTTGAAAAATCATTTGAGTCAAGAAAAGAGATTCAAAAGGAGTGAAATCAAAGCGAGAGATTCGTGTGCTCCTGAGTTACAATTTACAAAAAGTTCAAGAGGAGATCCCAAAGCATCCAAGAGCAAATCAAGATCTTCCAACCTAGAAGAAAAAGAAGAAAAGCTTCAACCAACATCCAAAAGCCCCAAAGCTAGGAGAATCTGTGCTGAGGCCTGATTCCACACTTCAAAGGAGTTGGAGAAGAGAAGCAAAGAAGCCAAGCCTGCATTCAAGCTTATTTAATCAGGCTTTTCTAAACCTAAGCTTTATTTTGATTATTCTGCTCTAGAGGAGCTATTTGTATTTAAACTCAAATTATTTTCTTGTGTACTGATTCAATCAGTGGGTTGAATCAGTGGAGGTAGTTGTACCTCATTGTAAGCTTGGGATAACTTACGTTTTGGGTTTGTTGTGACCCCGTTAAAACAACGAGTTGGGTTTTGTGCTGGTGAGCCCGTGAAAAACCAGCTGGGTTCGTTGTGATCCCGGAAAAATAACAAGTTTGAGTTGTGAGCTTGTAAAACAACTCGGCTGTAATCTAGGGAGATTATAGTGTGGACCCAAGTGAATCTTGGGAGTGGACGTAGGTGCTAGTTGCGCCGAACCACTATAAAACCTTGTGTTTGCCGTGCTCATTTGTCTCTCACTCTATCTCTCTTATATTTCTGTTTGTGCATTGCTTAAGTTAATTTCTCTCACTTGCACATCTTGAGTTAATTTGTTTAAAACATTTCAAAAAGTCTTAAATTTTTAAGAACCCAATTCACCCCCCCCTCTTGGGTTGCCATCTGGGCCAACAGGCGATGTCAGCGGCGTCCCATCATTGGTCGAAAGCAAATCGTATCTCGCGCTCAGCGGTTTCCGAGGCAGTCCATCCTATTGCAAGAGTCCACATGGTGGACGAGGCACGGCGGACAATTTGAAACTAAATAAAACCTGGGTGAAGGATCGAAAGCAGCCATTCTGTTCCTACTATCGTCTTCTTCCTTTGCTTCCTTGATTTTCTACTCCCTGGTTCCCCTGCAACCTGAGAGCCTGCGCACGTCACTTTCCTTCCCAGGTCAGCTCTTTGCTCCTTCTAGGTTCCTCTGTTCCTTTTCTCACCATGAGTTCCCAGTCTTGGTCTGCGGAGGACAATTCAGAGGATCGTTCTTTGTCTGAGAGGCCTCGAGCTTCTCCTTCTTCTCCCCCTTCTCCTTCTCCTCCCCTCGAGTGGTCCTCTGATCTAGAGGACCGCGTCCCTCTGGCCCAACGGCGGGTCGCCAAGGAGGCTCCGCAGGGAGGCGTCTAGTGGCAGCTGGTAGGGCTCCATCGAGGGGCCACCAGGTGGGGGCCAGCGCCTCCTCGAGAGTGGGGGCGGAATCCTCGGAAGGGGCCACCTCCACGATAATAGGCCGGATCTAGCAAACAACCGGGCCCGTTACCAAATCCCTCGGGAGATCGGGCTTTATCTTCTAACTCCCGATGATAGGGTGATCTCCTCTCGACCTGGTCGAGTGGCCATCTACGAAATTTCTCTGAGGGTGGGCCTCCGTTTACCCCTCCCCCCTTTTTTTGCAAGCCTCCTCGACTACTAATCCCTGACCCCTTCATAGTTGGTCCCAAACTCCTTAGGGTCATTAGCGCCTTCGTTGTCCTCTGCCACCATCTCCAAATTACACCTCGGGTCTCTCTCTTTCGCTTATTCTACATTCTCCGGTCTCAAAAGGGTTGGTGGCTATTTCAACCCCGACCCGGCCGAGTCTTGAAACTCCTTCCCTCCTCCATCAAGGAATGGAAATCCCGGTTCTTCTTTGCAAATCTTGACCAAGTTAAGGCCCGGTGGGGGACCCCGACCTCCGAGGTAACGTGAATTCCACTATCCACCCCGGAGACAAGGAAGCGTTAGGGCGGCTGTTGGCTACCGACATCCCTCGGTACAACCTGCTCTTGACGGAAGAAAACCTTCGGTCGGGGGTCTTATTTCCCACCGCGGTAAGTCTCCCTTACACTTAGACAAAGTCTTCATGTTTCGTC
>UESW01004445.1:89138-105833 GCA_900491605.1 Calamus simplicifolius | reverse complement strand
TCAGAAAGGGCGGTGACCAAGGGGGCACCAATGGAGGAGCCGGCTGCGGAGGAGCCGGCGGTAGCAGAGGAGCCAGCAGTAGTGGAGGAGCTCTTTGCTCCCAGTGGATCGACCCTCCCGAGGTAGCCAGGAGCAGGGGCGAGGGGCCGTCAGGGGCAGCAAGCCCCCCCCCGAGCAGACGCCAATGAGCAGCCCACGCGCCGAGTCTGGAAACGCCGAGGCAGCCGAAGGGAATGGAGCCAGACCAGGGCCACCTCGGGACTCCATTCTGAATGATGGGCGTTGGGAAGAGCGGATCCTCTCCCCAGTCTTCGTGCCCGAGGTCCTGGAAGAGCTTAGCCACTTGAAGGCGGCTACGTTCTACCGAGAGTCCTACGCGGCCCTCGTCAGAATAAGTTGTCCTGCAACCCTTCGCCTCCATATTCTCTTTTTTTTTCTTCTTCTCTCTCTTTTTTTTGACATGGAACCCACGCAGCTTGCGAACTCTCTAAGGGCTACAAGGGAGGTCATTCACGGAGGAAAGACCCTTCTGCGGAGGCCCAGAAGGAGGCCGAGGAAGCTCGTAAGCGCGGGAGGCGGCCAAGGGGGCCCTGGAGTCGGCCAGAACCGCTCGGGCCAATGAGATAAGGGATGCTAAGAGCCGAGCAGAGGCTGAGGCCAACCGCTTGCGGGCGGCACTCCGCCAGATGACAGACGTCGAAAATGTTGTTGTAGCAAGAGATCTGCACATCTCTGAATTGACCTCAGCCATCCAAACAATTGAGAGTCGGGTGACCGAGGCCGAGGAGAGAGCAAGGTCGGCCGAGGAGAGGGTAAGGTCGGAGGAGGAGGGCAAGGGGTGGAGGAGAGGGCAAGGGCGGTGGAGGAGAGGGCTGATAAAGCTGAAGAGGAGGCAAGTTGCACCCAGGAGGCCGAGAGGGCAGCGGCGGCAGCTCTCGCTGCAGAGGAAGGAGTTCGAGCCGCCAAGGTGGAAGCAGTCGTCGCGGCCAGGACCGCCAGGGTCATAGAAGAATTCAAAGCATCCGAGCGCTTTACGGATGAACTGGCGGAAGCTTCGGCGGGGGCGTTTCTTCAAGGATTTCAGCATGGGAATGAGAAAGTTGCTCGGGACTTAAACTTTTCTCAAGCCCTAGAGGTCGAACCAGAGTGTCTCTCGGAGTTGGCCTCATCAGATGACGAGCCCGCACTGGCCAAACCGTGAGCCTCCACTTGTATTTTATTTTTGCAAGTCCGACTAGGTCGGCGCTTTGTAATCACTTTAAATTAATGAAATATCACTTTCCCCCAAGATGAATTATCTTTGTCTATCTGCAACCTCTACCCCAAATTCCTTGGTTAATGACGTGCGACCTCTCGGGGCTTCATCAGCGCTGAGGGGTAACCTTTAATTCATTCGCGAATCACTTTGACATGGCCAGATAGGACCAAACCTTGGGGCCAGGAAGGATGGGCTTCCTGGGGTTGAGGCATTGGACTCAGGAGGTCGAGGTAGATGGGCTCCTGAGGACTGATGGCGCACTGCTTTGCTGAAGGTATGTCGGGCTTTGTGCCTGACTGGCCCAGGGCTTTAAGTGCCAACGGGGGTCGGGCTTTATGCCTGGCTGGCCCAGGGCTTTAAGTTCGACGGGAGTCGGGCTTGGTCGTTGAGATTCGATGGTACATCGCTCTGCCAGTGGTACACTAGGCTTTGTGCCTGGCTGGCCAAGGGCTTTTGTGCCGACCGGGTCGGGCTTAAGCTATTGAGAGCCGATGGTACATCACTCTGCCAGTGGTACACTGGACTTTGTGCCTAGCTGGCTCAGGGCTTTTGTGCCGACCGGGGTCGGGCTTAAGTTGCTGAGAGCGATGGTACATCGCTCTGCCAGTGGTACACTAGGATTTGTGCCTGGCTGGCCCAAGGCTTTTGTGCCGACCGGGGTCAGGCTTAAGCTGCTGAGAGCGATGGTACATCACTCTGCCAGTGGTACACTGGGCTTTATGCCTGGCTGGCCCAGGGCTTTTGTGCCGACCAGGGTCGGGCTTAAGCTGCTGAGAGCTGATGGTACATCGCTCTGCCAGTGGTACACTGGGCTTTGTGCCTGGCTGGCCCAGGGCTTTAAGTGCCGATGGGGGTTGGGCTTTATGCCTGGCTGGCCCAGGCTTTAAGTGCCGATGGGAGTCGGGCTTTGGTCGTTGAGATCCGATGGTACATCGCTCTGCTAGTGGTACACTGGGCTTTGTGCCTGGCTAGCCCAGGGCTTTTGTGCTGACCGGGGTCAAGCTTAAGCTGCTGAGAGCCGATGGTACATCACTCTGCCAGTGGTACACTGGGCTTTGTGCCTAGCTGGCCCATGGCTTTTGTGCCAACCGGGGTCGGGCTTAAGCTGCTGAGAGCTGATGGTACATCACTCTGCCAGTGGTACACTGGGCTTTGTGCCTGGCTGGCCCAGGGTTTTTGTGCCGACCGAGGTCAGGCTTAAGCTGCTGAGAGCCGATGGTACATCGCTCTGCCAGTGGTACACTGGGCTTTGTGCCTGGCTGGCCTAGGGCTTTTGTGCCGACCGGGGTTGGGCTTAAGCTGCTGAGAGCCGATGGTACATCACTCTGCCAGTGGTACATTGGGCTTTGTGCCTGGCTGGCCCAGGGCTTTTGTGGAAAAACTGAGAGACTAGAATTTAAGTTCATTGATGAGAAGTGAAGGGTGAAAACCCACAAGGATACAATCATGGTATTTAATGCCAGAAGGAAATGTACTACTGATAGTATCGACGGAGGTTGTCGGTGTTCCACGTCCGGGGAGCGGTCTCCCATCCAGCTCTTCGATCTTGTATGCCCAGTGACGGAGTGTCTCGGAGATCCGGTAGGGCCCCTCCCAATTCGGAGCTAGCTTGCCTCCTTCCGTCGGCTTTGAGACTTCAGCTCGTTGAAGGACAGGTCTCCCGGCAAGAAAGTCTTGGGATGCACACGGGCATTGTAGTACTGGCAGCTCGTTGTCGGTAGACCGCCATCCCAGCCGCGCTCGGTTTCGCACCTCGTCCACCAGGTCGAGGTTGGCCCGCAGCCGGTCCGAGTTGTCTTCCTCATTATATGACTCCATCGAGGACTCGGGGAGCCTATCTCGACCGGGATGACAGCTTTGGACCCAAAGACCAGGCTGAACGGAGTCTCTCCGGTGGGGGCTCGTGGCATTGTATGGTAGGCGCATAGCACATTGTGGAGCTCCTCCACCACCGCCCCTTGCAATCATCCAGTCGGGCTCTTAGTCCTTGAAGAATGATGCGATTGGTCACCTCGGCCGCTCCATTGGTCTGGGGTGTCCGACGGAAGTGAATCTCTGGTGGATGCCAAGTTCGGTGCAGAACCCTCGGAAGTATGCATTATTAAACTGCCGGCCATTGTCGGTGACCAGAGTATGGGGTAGCCCGAAACAGCATATGATAGACTTCCAAAAGAAGGATCTCACCTTGCTTTCAGTGATTTTAGGGAGGGCTTCGGCTTCAATCCACTTGGTGAAGTGATCGACGGCCACCAGGAGGAACTTGCGCTGTCGAAGGCCGGGGGGAATGGTCCCAAGATATCCATACCCCACTGGGTGAAGGGCCAAGGTGCCACCAAGGGGGTCAGCTGAGACATCGGCTGTCGTTGAATATTGGCATGGCGCTGGCAACTATCACACTTCTTAACAAGCTCGGCCGCGTCCTCCTTCAGGGTCAACCAATAGTACCCTTGTCGTAGGCCTTGTAAGCTAGGGCTCTGCCCCCCAGATGACTCCCGCAGATAACTTCATGGATTTCCCGCAAGATGTAGTCTGCTTCTGCTGGCCCTACGCACTTGAGGACCGGGTATGAAAATGACCTTCGATAGAGCCTCCCATCCATTATCAGGAACCTTGGGGCCCACCGCTTGAGCAGTCTAGCCTCTGCGGGGTCCTCAGGGAGGGTGCCGTCGGTCAAATATCGTGCATAAGCATCCATCCAAGAGGGCCCTTGCGCAACCGGCAATGCCTCTTCTGCAGCTTCAATGGTTGGGGTCTGTAAGTGCTCCACATACGTTCTTCCCAGTGTCCCGTCGGCCGAGGTGGCCAAACGGGACAGTGCATCGGCCCTGTTCTCCGCCTGGGGAATATAACTGACATGAAAGTAAGAGAACCGAGAGGCTTGGAACTACACCTTACTCAGGTAACGGGACATGGTTGGGTCTCTGGCTTCGTATTCTCCAGCAACTTGCCCAGAAATAAGCTGGGAGTTGTGAAGGCCCTCAGACGCCCTGCACTAAGCTCCTCAGCCAGCCTCATTCCCGCCAATAGGGCCTTATATTCTGCTTGGTTATTAGTGGCCGGGAACTGAAACCAAAGGGCATACTCCACCACCTCCCCCTCGGGGCTCGCAAGGATGAGCCCGGCTCCGCTTCCCTGAGAATTTGCTGCTCCGTCACGTGCAAGATCCAGTCTTCCTTTTCTGCCTCCTCGGCTAAGGAGGAGTCCATGCATTCCTCCGGACGTGATTCCTCCTACGTTCCTTAGTCCAAGTACACTCAACCAAGAAATCAGCTAATCACCTGAGACTTCATGGCTGACCTTGGCCAAATAGATAGGTCAAACTCACTCAGTTTGATGGCCATTTGGCCAGCCGACCGGAGGTGTCAGGATGGGACAAGATGGTCCGAAGAGGTTGGTCCGTGAGCACCACGATGGGATGAGCCTGAAAGTAGGGTCGGAAGCGTTGGCAGAGACCACCAGGGCAAAAATGATCTTCTCGGTTCTAGTGTATCTTGTCTCAGCATCATGAAGTACCTTGCTGGTGTAGTAGACGGCCTCTGCACCCCGTCGGCATCCATGCGCACGAGCATAGAACTGACGGCCTCTGGGGAGGCTGCGAGGTACAGGAAGAGCTCCTCCCCGCCCTCTGGCTTGGACAATAGCGGGGGAGTGGATAGAAATCGCTTCAACTCTTCAAAGGCATCCTGACACTCCTTTGTCCACTCGAAGCTGCTGACCTTTGCAGCGCCTTAAAGAAGGGCAGGCACCTTTCTGCCGATCTCGACATGAAGCGACTCAAGGCCACCACCCTTCCGGTTAGGCGTTGCACCTCCTTCTTATTAGCTGGGGGCCTCATATCCAAGATAGCACGGATCTTGTCAGGATTGGCTTTGATCCCCCGCTGGGTTACCATAAAGCCCAGGAACTTGCCTGCCGCCACCCCAAAGGCACACTTGCGGGGATTCAGCCTCATTTGGTACCGGCGCAGGTTGTTGAAGGTCTCTGCAAGGTCGGTGACGTGATCAGCAGCATTGGTGCTCTTGGTCAGCATATCGTCCACGTACACCTCCATGTTATGCCCGATCTGGTCCTCAAAGATCTTATTCATCAACCTCTGATAGGTAGCTCCGGCATTCTTCAACCCAAACGGCATTACCTTGTAACAATAAAGCCCTTTTTCAGTGACAAAGGAGGTGGCTTCTTCATTAGCCGAGTTCATCCTGATCTGGTTGTACCCCGAAAAGGCATCCATGAAGCTAAGAGTTTCGTGCCCGGACGTGGCATCCACTAGCTGGTCGATCCGGGGCAGTGGAAGCTATCTTTGGGGCATGCCTTATTGAGATCGGTGAAGTCCACACACATCCTCCAGCTCCCACTGGCCTTGCGAACCATCACGACATTCGCCAGCCAGTCAGGGTAGTGTACCTCACGGATGTGACCGGCTGCCAACAGCTTTCGCACCTCCTCATCCGCGGCCTTTTGCCTGTCAGGGGCGAAGCTCCTCTTCTTCTGCCTAATGGGTCGGCACTCCGGCCTGATGTTAAGCTGGTGGGTGATCACTTCTTTCGGAATGCCTGGCATGTGCCGACCAGGTGAAGACATCTGCGTTAGCCCATAGGAAAGTGAGGAGCTGGTCACGGGCCTCCTCTGGGAGTAGGGCTCTAATCTGGATTGTCTTCGTTGGGTCCTCTCCGAGAGAGAAAGCAAGCAGGCGCTCGGTCGGCTCCCCTCTTCTCTCCAGGTCCCGGAGGTCCAGTGTCTCCGATGCAGGTGCAGGTGCCACCTCCTGCGGACTAGGGGCCATATGATAGCAAAGTGGGAGCAGGTTCTGCTCCCCCACATCTCCCCGACTCCCTCCCTTGCAGGAAACCTTACGAGGAGTCGTTTAGTGGATATGACAACATCCAAAAGATTGAGGACGGTGCATTATAGGCGAGGGGCACTCGGACCACCAGGAAATTCATGAGGACGGTGCTTTGGCACGGGGTCGTGCTAGCCGTGACAGGAAGAGTGACCTCCCCCTCGACTTTCATGGAGTCCCCAGTGAACCCTCTCAGGGGCATGACGATGGGTCAGAGCAAGTCGGGCGACAGGTTTATGCGAACAAATGCATCATAATTCAAAACATCACCGAGCTCCCGCTATCAACCAGAATTCTTTTTACAGGATGCTTAGCGGTCGTCATGGACATGACGATGCTATCATTGTTTTTATTCACCACCCCCTCTAAGTCCTCCTTAAAGAAAGGAATTACATGATCTAACTCCCCCTCCCCTCTTGGCCTCTTGGGCGGGCCACCTGCCCCCCAGGAAATCATCGCCACCGTCTTCTTAGTTGGAGTGTTGTCGATCATCGGTGGTGGAGGCGCTGACGGGTCAGGAGTATCCGGGTTGTTCTTTCGAACGAACTTCCCCAGATGGCCACGCTGGATAAGATCCTCTATCACCTTCTTCAGCTGGCGAAGTCGTCGGTGTCGTGGCCATGGTCCCGGTGGTATCGACAGTAGAGGTTCTTGTTGCGGGGGATCTTTGGGTTCATCAGAGGTGGGTGCTGAAGATAGGACTTACCCTCAATCTCGAGCAGGATATGCGATATAGGGGCGAGCAGTGGAGTGTAGGGTCCATCTCTCTGTGCAGAAGCTCGGGGACGATTGTCTAGTCGGCGGGGAGGTTTAGGTTTCCGGGGTCGAACTTCAACGGGCTCAGGGTGGGCCGGCTTCTTGAGGGCGCTCCCACTTGCCTCGTGTCGGGAGGAATCAGCCTCGTCGGTGCGGATATACTTCTGGGCCCGGGTCAAAAGTTGGCGTAAGAACCGGGCGGCTTCTTATCCAGGGAGTACTCGAAGCGGGACGGATGGAGCCCTCGCTTCAGGGCCAAAGTGGCCACTGAATCTTCAAGATTGTAAACCTCCAGGGCCGCCTCCTTGAACCGAGCGACATAATCCCGCAAAGACTCTCTGCTCTTCTGTTGGACAGCGAAGAGGCTGTCAGCTACTCTTGGAATCTTCGGCAGGCATCAAAATGGGCCAAAAAGGCTCTTTCCAACTGACGGAAGGAATCGATACTCTGCAGTGGCAGGCGAGAGTACCAGGCTCGGGTAACCTTCTTCAGGGTGGCAGGGAAGGCGATGCGCATGAGCGAATCGGTGGCCCCTGGACCTGCATGAGTACCTTGTAGCTTTCTAGGTGGTCCAGGGGATCTGTAGTCCCGTCATAAGGATCTAGCTGGGGGGGGGCGGAATCGGGTGGAGATGGGCTCTTCCATGATACGGCGGGACAGCAGAGGCCGGCTGTCATAATCCTCAGGCAGGTGGGTGATCCGGCGGCTGAGTTCCTCCAACCGCTGGTTATACTCGTCGAGTCAACGCTCAGCCGACGGGCTATCCGGCCATCAAAAGAACCTTCCCCTAAGGATTCTGAAGATGAGGGGAAGTGACGGCGATGTCGGCGAGGGCGCTCCGCCTCCTTCCCATGTCGCCACCTGGGAGAAACACTGGCGTGGCGAGAAGGTGATCGGGGTCTCTTAGAGGCCTCCCGGTGATAAGGCTTGGGCGAAGTGTGATGGTGGCGAACTTTCGGTACCGGTGACCTCCTTCGGGAAGAATGCTAGTTGGGTTGCACCACGCCCGGAACCGATGGAAATGGCTCTGGCTGCCGCAGGGCCGCCTGCTGATATTGCAGGCCTTGGACCGCCGCCGCCAAGGATTGGACTTGCGTGGCTAGAGCGGTGAATCGGTCTTCCTGGAGCTGATCGGGAGGAGGCACAGGGACGTCGACCGGAGGAGCGGAAGGTCTAGCCTCCTGAGGATGCGGCGGTGCCGGGACGTTGGCCGGGAGAGCTGAGGGGCAACCGTAGTGGATCAGCTCCTTGGCGCAGCCCCCCAGCGCAACTGACAGAGCCCCCTTTTGCACGGGTTGTCACCATGACTCAAGAGCTTGGAGAGAGAGGAGTTGCTGGTTCGATGTCTGTCTCTTTCTCCACCCCTTCCTGGCGCCAATCTGATGATGCCAAGTCACTTTCTTTAAGCGCCAGGGAAAAAGACGTCCTCCTCGTCGGACTCCTGCAAGAAAAGTCTTCGGAGACCTGATGCTCTGGTGGGGACCCTCCGACGCTCAAGTCAGTCACTTGGGAACAGATGAGAACTGTTTAGCTGAAGGGAACTGAACAGTTAGGGATTAACTAGTGGAAAAGAGCTAGAAAAACCAGAGTTCATCCTCCCTACTTACGGCATGGGCGTATGCTTTTATACTGTTCGAAGATCCCCCTTTTGTTCCGATGATTGTTGATTTCCAGGAGCCCAGTTCGATAACGGACAAAATATGAGGGTGACAATGACATATCGTACTGTCACCGTACATACTGGAGGTGTCCCCGTCATTGGTCAGCATGGCCTCACAGGTGTCTTGCGTTTGGAGCTATATCTGGTGCGCGCCACCGCTGGATATGACCACGCACAGTAGCGGGCAGGTGGTAGACTGTACGCTGCAATGGGGTATGGTCGCGCACAGTGACAAACATACAACGGACCATACGCCGTTATGAGGCATGGTCACACCTGCTACAGATGTGCGGTGGATCATGTGGGCATGCCAGGTGGCCCAGAGCGGGCCGGATCGTGCGCCGGGGGCTGAAGTACTGTTCATGTGGCCCGAGACCGAGAGGGGGTCTCGGGGGTTGAGATACTGTTCATGTGGCCCGAGACCGAGAGGGGGTCTCGGGGCTGAGACGCTGTTCATGTAGCCAAGACCGAGAGGGGGTCTCGGGGGTTTAGATACTGTTTATGTGGCCCGAGACCGAGAGGGGGTCTCGGGGGTTGAGATACTGTTTATGTGGCCCGAGACCGAGAGGGGGTCTTGGGGTTGAGATACTGTTCATGTGGCCCAAGACCGAGAGGGGGTCTCGGGGGCTGAGACGCTGTTCATGTGGCCCGAGACCGAGAAGGGGTCTCGGGGGTTGAGATACTGTTCATGTGGCCCGAGACCGAGAGGGGGTCTCGGGGGTGTTGAGAGAGCCTCCGTCAGTCGCCGTTATCATTGTCGTTTATTCCGACGGCGTTGGATCAGCCATATCAATGCGAATTCATATATTTATCATATTTTTATTCTAATAATTAATTATTATTGAAATATAATAGACTAAAATAATTATTATCATATTATTATAATACTAATTATTATATTATATATCTTCATATTATAATTTTATTTTTTACATTTATTTATATAATTTTTAATAATTATATGACATTGTAATATTTATTGTTATTTTATCATAGAAAACTATTGCCATGTAATTTTATTGTTATAATCTTAGTAATAGTACTATCATGTGATTAGTGGAGAGAAAGGGACATGACGATGCATATGGACACATGGTTATCTTTGCTGGGATCCTATAGGATCCAAGTTATATAATTAACGAAGGGAATCAAATTAAAGCTTAATAATTGATCATTTAACAATAACAATCCAACTTTACTAACTAGAGATCTTAAGAGGAAGGTTCAATAGATAGTAATAAGTTATGTTAGAATAACAGCAGAAGCAGTTTAATTTAGAGAAAATTGTTTGTTAGCCCTACTTTAGAAAAAGGGCTTTTAAATCCAATGATAAGAGGATAGTTAATAACACTTAATAAGTTCGTAGCTAATTCTATACCGAGTGTTCTTTCATTGTATAACACTATTGAAATGTTGATCTATGTAAGTATAGTTTTAGAATTACAATTTATAGAATTATGCTCTCTCTAAAGCACTTATGAGTGCAAGGCTAGAGAGCTTTTATTCAAATAGATTCAATTCAATAATAGCCTATACTATGTGTATGGTATAAGAAATTTATATCAAAGAATCTAATTCAAGATTATATTTACTTTATGTTATGCAAATGAAACATGTTAATGCTAAGTACTGGTTCAAATTTGCAAGACACCATCTACTGCTTAGGATTATCAATTCAAATGCATTTTTATGTATTATATGATTTTTAAAATTTTGAATTATATGGGAAATTGTTGATTATTAATAAATAAGATTAAAAATTTTGAGTTGTATGAATAGTCTTATATTGGATATTTAACCATGTGCAAGGATTGAAGCCTTAATTTAGATAGCTAGTAAATGCATTTGATCCAGCCAGCCACCTATGCTACCATGGTGAATAAGGCCCTGGTAATCAAGAATGGTCTTAAGGAATAAGGAAGAAGAAGAGACCTTTTTCAGCGATATCACAGGCATATCAAATTAATCTTTTTGGGTTAAATCAAAGAAAAAGGAAATCAATCTTTGGATAGTACCAGGTAATGAAGTGGTAAGAATTGGTGTATAAGATATAATAAGAACCATTCAGAGAAAGAATGCCATTGGATCATTGATGCTTGCATTTTTTGTAGTTAGATAGACCGCAAGATAGCCATTTGTTCCAAAAAAAAAAAAAAAAGGAAAAACAACCTGCTCAAGATCAACGAAAGGATCGACAGAAGCTTAGGACTTAGTGATGAGTATATGCACTGCTACAGCATCCAATATGAAGGTGACATGTATAAAGAAATCTATTAGATTCTTTTATTAAGAACTTGATTCATCCATATTATCAGCACCTTTTACGAGTAGCTTATATATACTTATATTACAGTAAAGACTAAAACATTGTAACATTTACAAAAGTAAAAACTTATAATTGACATAGCTAAAGCACATTATTAAGGATTAGCATTTTTATGATATTTATTTGCATGTGATTGCTGGTTATCTCAAACCGATTTTGAAATATTTGCGAAAGCTGGACAAGGATCAAATCACATATCTTAAAAATTTTATTTGATGATCTATACCCATATTAATTTAATAATAAAAATAATAAAAAGATTAAGAAATTGACCTTCATACGATTAAGTCGAATATCTTGAACTCCACCAACACCACCTTGAAATCACCAAATCCTTTCGATCATCACAGGTCTTTTCAAACGTTCTCCAAATTATGATGAATACGAACGAGTGAGCATTTCTGATTTGAGTTGAGATCACACAACTGAATTTTTAAGTCACTTTATATTCTCAATACATGAGATAAAGTGAAAATGAAGGAGAAGACTCTCTGTGGGTGATGGAAATCATGTTACGTTATTTCCTCTCATGAATCTTATTATATAGAAAATAATAACTATCATCCTTTAATTAATTAATTAATTAATTAATTAAAATTTAAGATAACTTTCAATTCTTGGAGAATACTTTAATGTGGGATGATGTATGATAGAAAAAATTTCTCCCATAATCTCATATATCTATCCAATAACCTTCATTGTTGGTTTCTTTTGATATATTTAACATGGAATGATATGGGAGAGAGAAAAGCTCTCCTATGATCCCATATATTTCTTCAATAATAAAATAACTTCCACATGGATCCTATTAACCTCATATTGATTTTGATGAATACAAAATAATTAAGTATGGTACTAATGATATTATTGTTGAGACAAAATGATTTTAGATAATCCATCATGAAAGAAGGTGCTTACTTCAATTGAGGTAAACTACAAATCAAATGATAAGTAATATAGCCCATTGCACAATGATTTGAGTAAGAAGAAAAGGCAAGAAAAATATTGAGAAAAAAGAGATTTATTGTGGAAGAAAAGTGAAAAAATATGTGTTGGAAAGCCACATTGAATATCCTTGAAGCCACTCGAAGAGCATTCAATGTCCCATTCTTGGCATGGTGTAAAAGCTCCAACTACCTCTTGAAGAGCATTTAAAGCTTTATCAAAGGCTTCATTCATTGCTCCGACATGCTCAAAGGAAGAAGTCCTCTTGAGAAGTATTCTTCAAAATTTGTAAATATGTCATTGAATATCTGCTCATTTAAGGAACTTGTTGTATAAATTGTTAAACATTCTTGTGCTTTGTGCTTGAGTTTCACAGTTGTTAAATGTGTGAGGATAGAGGTCTATCCGTGTGATTTCTTATAAGGCTTGCTTGCGCCCGAAAATAAGTGCTAGCTCGAAATGATAGAGTGTAAGGCTTACTTGTGCCCGTAAATAAGTTGCTAGCTAGGTTGGCTAGGGATTGTTAGTGAAATTCCCAAGGGGTTCTTGGAGAGTGGATGTAGGTGCTGGGTTTGATGTCAAACCATTATAAATATCTTGTGCTTGATTGATCTATTTGTTATATTTCTTGCATACAATCACTTCACTACACTACACGTTATTAATTTCTAAAATTTAATAAGTGCACATACTTGTCTATTAATTTTTAATGAACCCAATTTACCCTCCCTTTTGGATTGCTATATTTGGGTAACAAATTGTATCAGAGCAAATGCTCTTGATTTTTAGCTATAAAAAATATGGAGCCAAAGATCATGGCAGCCCAAATGAATTCCATACTGAGTGAGGGGCAATCCACTAACAAACCACCTTTATTTAATAGTACAAATTATACTTATTGAAAAGTAAGGATGAAAATCCTCATCTAGGTACTTGACTATGACCTATGGAGCATAATAGTAAATGGTCCACACACACCCACATTAAGATCTAATGGCATGGAGATTCCCAAACCAAAAATGGAGTGAGATGAACATGATAAAAAGATGGCTTAGCTTAATGCTAAAGCTATGAATATTTTGTACCATTCTTTAGATGCTAATGAATTTAATCGTATTTCTATATGTTGTTCTGCAAAAGAGATTTGGGATAGATTAGAGATTACCCATGAGGGTACCAATCAAGTAAAAAAGTCTAAAATCAATATGCTTGTACATAGATATTAATTATTTAAAATAAAAATAAATGAGTCAATTTTTGATATGTTCACAAGATTCACTGATATTATTAATGGGCTTAAAAGCCTTGGTAAGTCTTACACTAATGCTGATCTTATGAGAAAGGTATTAAGATCTTTGCTTACATTTGGGAGGCCAAGGTGACTGTTATTCAAGAGGCAAAGGATCTCAATACCCTACCATTGGAGGAACTTCTCGGGTCCCTCATGATGCACGAGTTACAAGTTAAACAACATGCTGATGAGGAGGAATCAAAAAGAAGAAGAATTATGGCCCTTAAGAGTTTGGATCAGAAAGAAGAATCTGATGAATCCTTAGACAATAGTGATGATGATGACATGGCCCTTATTACTAAGAAATTTAAGATGTTCATGAAAAGAAAGAAATTTGGACAAGAAAATAGCTATTTGTAAAAGGAGAAGAAAGTAAAGAAAAAGATAAGGAGAATATTTGTTATGAATGCAAGAAGTTGGGATACTTCAAATCAGATTGTTCACAACTAAAGAAAGGTCCCAAAAAATTTAAATAGAAAGCTATGATGGCTACTTGGAGCAATAGTGATGATTCTAGCTTCGAAGAAGAAGAGAAGAGTGAAATTGCCAACCTTTGCTTCATCATAGATAATGACGAGGTAAGCCCTGGTTTTCTTGATGACTTTACATTTGAAGAATTGTATAGTGCTTTTTATGAATTAATTGATGATTTTACTAAACTAAGTTTGAAAAATAAAGATTTGAAAAATCAAATTTAAAATCTTACTTTAGAAAAGAATAAATGTATTGAAGAAAATGAAATTTGAAACAAGAAAACAAAAATCTAAAAATTGAAGTAAATAAACCTAAATCAATTGTAGATAAATTTACTTTGAGTTCTACTAAACTAAATATGATTTTAGATAGTCAAAGTGCTATTTTCGACAAAGCTGGATTAGGATATAACCCTTTTAAAAATAAAAAACTATTTAAAAATATTTTTATACATGTTGAAGAATCTTCTAAAGTTACTTGTTTTAAATATGATTTTTGATCCTTCAGATAGATTTCAGGATATTTTATCCATATATATCATGCAGATGTAATTTAAATCATGGCACAAATGGAAGAGTTTGTTAAGTTAGAGTGAACAAGTTGATGGGAATAGGTAGATCAATTCACATCACTAATCAGATTCGTTAAGAAAATTATTGAGAAGAAAAAGTAAGGGGCAAGGGACCTCTAATAGAATAAATTTCAAATTAAATATGAAAATGTAAGCATGTAGCTCACTTTCTTCAACAATTTTGTCAGAAGTAAAAAATATAGCATAACAGGGCAACCAAGTTGAATACTGACATCAAGATAAGTTGGCATCTCCATAAGTATAACATGCTTAAATAGCTTGCTTCAGCTGCAAAGTTCATTCTTCTACTTGTACATATCTATTCATATGCTTTCTTACACAATAGTGAAGATTGATCAACTTAGGCTGCTGCTTATTCATTTCAAGAATGCAGTATGAAAAGTAAATATCAAATACATTTGATAAGTCAATTTCAAATCCACAACTCGGAAGTAATCAATTTTGCACTAACATCACACTTTTACTTATACCTGTTAAGCTTCACTGCAGGCCTTGCTTTGTTAAATCTACATATGCAATAGAACCAAATCAACAAAGATGACATAAAATATTGTGAGACAAGATAATATATAGACACAAAAATAAAATAAATTATTTTAAAATTAAAATTTGTATAAATTTATATTAAACGTGTATAATGCAATCATAGAAACATGCCTATGCTACCACATCTCATGCTTATCCTTCTTCATATTTTACTTATCCATATTTGTTTGAATTACTAGATTTTATGAATATTGGCAACACTCCACCTACTGACATCAATCCACATATTGACAACAATCCATCCCATATATGAGAACCCGTTCCAACTTCTAACCAATCCAGTCGTCCACAACTTTCAAATTAGACCTTGATGATATAAACACTTTGGTTAGGAGGATTTCTAATGTTGTATCTATCAAAACCTCTGAGGATAGTACCTCACATTCCAGTGATTCATTTATGGTTCCCCATATCTCATCCATGTATGCTTCTCTAACTGATATTAGAATGCATTTGGATGGTTTGGAGCACTTTGTCAATGTACTTAATGGAAGGGTTTTTCATTGAGAGGAGAAAATGGATATTGGTAAACTTTTTTTGTGAGATTTCTAGGCTGAGGGTTGATGACATGATGTCATTAATGCAAAAGGCTGATTGGGCTAGTTCTGAAATATCTTCTAAAAAGAATAAGACTAAGACTATTGAGACTGCTCTTTTTTGTCTTGCTAGTGTTTTTCAATAGTGCCACATAAATGGTAACGAAGCCTATGATTTCAGCCCATGCATTCATGTTTAACTCTTCAAATGTGCATTTTCTCCCTTTTCTCTATTAGTTATATTTTAGCCAATATTGCTTTTTTTCTTCTTTTCTTTGGATTTTTTAAGCCAATCATAATGTTTGCTTTTTTTTCTCCTTACTTTATTGATTTTATTTAGCTAATCTATTTTTTAAATTGGTTCTTTTTTTTTTCATGAAAAACATTTATTTTTAATCAAAAACAATTTTTTTTTAGTTTTTAGCTAAATAAGGAGAAATTTATAGTTAAAATTATTTTTACACCAAACTATTATTTTTTTTAGTCAATCAAAAAAAATTTTAGCCAGATTAAATTATTTTAACTTATCAAACTATTAATTATTTTGTGCTAGCTTTTTATTTTTTATGAAAAATTTTTTTAGATGGAAACTATTTTTTCTTTATATCAAACTATTAAATTTTTTAACTAATTCTTTTTCTTTTCTATAGAGAACATTTTTTTCTAATTTGAAACTTGTTTCATCAAATTATTAATTTTTTTAGCTAGCTCTTTTTCTTTTTTTTTCCATGAAGACATTTTTTTAATTGAAAACTTTTATAACAACAAAAACATTAATTTTTGCTTGCACATTCTTTTTCTTTTTTTCTTTTTCTATTTTTTAGGTATATTAAACTGTTGCAATTTTTTAGATGATTAAATTTTTTATATGATCAAACTATTATTTTTTTTAGTTGATTCTCTTTTCTTTTTTGATGAAAAATATTTTTAAGAATAATTTTTTCCAATCAAAAACTAGTATTTTACATCAAACTATTAATTTTTTTAGTTAGTTCTTTTTTTTTCCTTTTTTCTCATGCGACACAATATTTTTTGGGTCAAAATATATTGTTTTCTAGCAAACTCTTTTTCTTTTTTTTCCATGAAGATTTTATTTTAGTCAGAGACAATTTTATGTCAAACTATTAATTTTCTTTAACCAGTTTTTTTTCTTTTGCTGGTAAAAACATTTTCTTAAAGTTATAAATTATTAATTTCTTTTATATCAAACTATTAAATTATGAATGCACATTTTTTTTCTTTTTCAAATTGTTAATTTTCCATTAAATTTTGATTAGTCAATCAAACTATTATTTTTTAGCCATTTTAATTTTAATTAATCGATCAAATTATTTATTTTTTAGCTGATTCTTTATCTCTTTTATGATGCAAAACCTTTTCTTTAGTTTAAAATTATTATTATTTACTTGAAATTATTAATTCATTTTAGCACGTTCTTTTTTTTTCTTTTTCTTTACAGAATATATTTTCC